>BSBK01000041.1:832500-1085000 GCA_027943335.1 Chamaecyparis obtusa
GACAGAGAATCCTAAGTTTGATGTGGGATCTAACAGTGGTCAAGGTATTAAGAACTTCAATAGTGGACAGAGAGGAAGGTGGAAGAATGAGTTCACCGGTACTTGTTATAACTATGGTGAAGCTGGTCACATAAGTTTTCATTGTCCTAAGAAGAGGGTGGCAATGACTATTGAAGAAGATATTGTGAATGTTGCAAAAAAAGGTGAGACACTTATCACTAGGAGATTAGCTGCATGTGTCCATGAACTGGTACAAAGAAGAAATCTGTTCAGAACTAGATGTAAGTGCAAGAATAAGGTATGTAATGTCATAGTTGATGGTGGTCATTTTGAGAATTTTGTTTCAGATGAAATAGTTAGTAAATTGAGTTTGGAAAGAAGGAAACATCCTAATCCTTATCAGATTAGTTGGATACAAGATGTTTCTAAGGTTAGAGTTGAAGAACAATGTTGGTTAATTTTCAGATTGGATCTTACCAAGATGAGATATTGTGTGATGTGTTGCCTATGGATGCTTGTCATTTATTGCTCGGTAGACCTTGGCAGTTTGATAGGAATGTTTTGTTTGATGGTCGTGCTAACACCTATGTGATTAGGCATGAAGGAGCTCGGCATAAGCTGATACCATTACAAGAGATAGGAGCTAAGAGATGTGGAGTTATCAAGTGTTGTCCTTATGAAAAACATTAGGAGCAGAGAATGGATGAACCTATTCCTACAAAGTCTAGTTTGAAGGAGAAGGAGAATGATTTATTTGAAGAGTTTATTGAGATCAAGAGACAGATGGTCTTTCTGATAGAGATAGTACAACAGATGATGACATTTATGACATAGAGGGATGCAGATGATATTGAGTTGATTGGGGAGTCCAGAGAGGATGAACCTTACCGAGACACTGATGTGATCAGTAGTGGTCAGAGTCAGTTGCTATCGGTTGCCGACTGGAAGGATAAGAAAAGTGGAAAGTAGAAGAACTTTCTACAGGGAGAAATGAATGGAGTGAAGACTACTTGGAGTGAAGGACAAGAGGAGATATGGGTGAAGAATAGATTTGGCATACCCGTTCTGATTCCCTTGAGACGTTCCTGATTTCCTTATGAGAAAATATTTCTTACCTGGGGTGTCTGATGCAGGAGCATCCTAGGATTCTTGGAAATCCTGTATCAGCCAAAAATATGTTTGTCTTTGAAGGTAGATTGTTAGTTTTGATCTTGGTTTGGTGGAATACTTGCTCGGTTTGGGAGACTGGTTGCTTGGTTTCTGTGTTTACCAGGGTTGCTCGGTCTCTAAAGAATGCTTGGTAACTGAAGGCATCAGTTTCTCCTAGTGCTTAGTGATAACTGCATTGCTCAGTCATGCTTGGCGTGGTTAGTTTTTGGTGCTTGATTATTTCTCTGTTGCTCAGTGTTCTTGCTTACCAACTTGGTTTGTTTGGATAGATCGGCTTGGCTGATTGGTTCCATTGATTTGGGTCATGCTCCTTGAGTCATGGATTGACCATTGGATGTGTGGGGACCTAGATATGGCATGTTGCATTCTTATATACAGATCTGATGACCGTTTGGGGCCATCTTAGAGAGTTTATTTATTTGTAAGTCTATTTGAGAGCCGACTGATGTTTTGGCATTTAATATTTGTATATCTTGTAGAGTCGACTAGTGGCTAGGATTTAGTATTTAAGTGGATGTTTGGGTAGATGTTTAGGAAGAAGAATCAGGTGGTTGGTAGTGGAATTTAGTAGCCTACAAGCTTAGGAACATGAATTTTTCTTGGAAGTTTGAGAACAAGTTTAGATCTTTCCTAGATGCCTACTAGTGTGCTATGTGTTGCAGACCTGGGCTAGCTGAATACTGATGTTGTGGAAAAGATTTGGATCTTGCGAGATCTTGTAGACTGTTACTTGCTTGGTATCTAGCCATAATTGGGAAGGCCTTATAGCCCAGCACATTGCATGTAATTGGTGATTTGATGAATAAAGATTTATGTCCTTTATCAGATTTGTTGTTGTTTTTGTGTATTTTCATTGCGTAATGGTTTGGCTGCAAGGTTGGACAGTCCTTCATTGGATTCCCCAACCTTGACTACATCAAAGGTCTACTAAGAAATATGCGACAACTACTCATGTCCACAATATCACACACCACTTGATCCTTATACTGGCCAATCTGAAAATCAACAAGACATTTCTCCCTTACTTCCAAAGCATGAACATCTTGAAACCAACCAATCCTATAAGGATAAGGATGTCTTACTCTCTTCAAACCAAGTTTTTCAACCATCTCCTCAACTACTAGGTTATCAGTACTACCACTATCTACAATCACATTACAAATTTTACCCCCTGAATTGCACCAATTTCTGAACAAGTTAATCCTCTAACAAGGTTCCACCTTAGTACTGAGAAATGTTCTTTGAAATAGCAAGTTTTCTAAATCTTCCTCAAGTTCATTTAGTATGTTCTCATTCACCACAACATTCCTGATATTACTGAGCTTCTTATGTGAACATTCAAATGATCGATGTCCTTCTTCACCACAATTATAACAAGTACCCTTAAAGACAATCTTACCTGTCCTCTTCCTTGGCTCAATAGGTTTCGGTTCATCTTCAACAATTGGTTTATCCTTCACCAAGTGATCTTGTTTCTCCTTCCCTCAGGAATTACCATGTTGTCTCCTCTTCAACTTATCTTCTATCTTCAGAGCATATTGATAAGTATCCTCAACCGAATCAATTTTCAGCATACCAAGCTCATCCTAAATATTGAATCTCAAACCATTCACATACCGAGCTACCTTTTCCTTACCAAGTTCTCTGTGCCCAGACCAAATAGTCAACTTATAAAACTCCTCGGTATTTTCTCCCACAGTCAAATCTTTTTGCTTCAAAATTTGCAGCTTCTTAAACAACTCAAGTTCATAGTTAGCTGGTATGAACTTAGCTTTCAACTTAGCCACCATCAACCTCCAACGATTGATCTTCACTTCACCTTCATCTTCGCTTTCTCTCTGTAATTCTTTCCACCAAAGAGAAACATGTCATTTCAACTTTGTTTGTGCCAATATTACTCTAAGAGGATCTTCAATTTATTCAAGCTCAAAGAAGTCTTCTAACTCACCAATCCAATCAATCAAGTCCTCGAGTCTCAAAGTACCAAAGAAGTTAGAAACTTCCATTCGGTAACCAACACTTAACCGAGCTCCAGATCTCTACAAGTGACCAGTTCTATCTTCAC
Organism: Chamaecyparis obtusa; assembly: GCA_027943335.1. NCBI lineage: Eukaryota > Viridiplantae > Streptophyta > Pinopsida > Cupressales > Cupressaceae > Chamaecyparis > Chamaecyparis obtusa. Next base: position 835,736 of record BSBK01000041.1, read on the forward strand.
CAGATCTGTCCCTCCGAATAGTTCTATCATCTCCACTAGATCCAACAGCTTGAAATTCTTTAGCAGCTTCATCATATCCATCTTTAGTACTAATATTCCTTGGTATACTAGCAATAGCCCTCATGATCTCAGTAATCATGTCATTCTTCATCAATTCCATCTTAGATCTGACATCCGATATAACCTTCTTAAAGATCTTTGCTTCCACAACATCACAGAGATCAACAATCACCCTAGGATCCAATCTTCTCAGAGGCATTTTCAAGATCTTCGAAAAACCAAGGCAAAAAATCACCAACCCAAGGTCCAGTGCAAACTGCCTCAACTTAGCGATCTGTCTACACACTCAAGAACATTAAGCTTTGATACCACCTGATGCGGTGCAATCTAGAAAAGCCCCAGGATGGATAGTCCAAATCTACACTAGAAACAAAAAATACAACAAAAACACAACAAGAGAATATTCAAATAGAATTTTCATTCAACATGCATGGTTATAAGGCCTTCCGGGTTAGGGCCAAATACAAACAATTACAATAGTAATTATGCAATCTTTCAGCTAGTCCAGCTCTGTAACACATCAACAAGTGGTAGAAAAACTAAGGCAGATCTAAACTTCAGCTCGCAAGCCACCAAGCAACCTCCTTGTCTCCAAGCATGCAAACCACTAGCTTTGCTATTACAAATATCAGATAAATAATATGATCTGGAAGATCTTGCATGATCCAATTATTATCCTTCCCAAAAATCTTTGACTGACTCCCTTAAACAACTACCCAAACCTTTCTTAAATACATTTCTTCAACCACAAGTCAACTGGAAGAAAAAATTAACTCCTAAGACCAAGTTGGCTCCTATAACAAATAAATATTAAATGCAACACAAGTCGGCTCTCAAATAGCCTTACAATTAATTAATTCTCCATGTCAGCCTCTAGATCCACCTAAGAGAATACAACATAAGCTACCAACATTAAATACATCAAGTCAGCCCACCAAATCCCCAAGAACTCCAGTCGGTAAGCCAAACTATCGAGCGCCAGTAAAATCAACCAAGCAAGCATGTCGACTGAGCACCCCTAGCATCGCCAAGCACAGGTTCTATTGAGTGCCAAAAGTTTTACCGAGTTCCCTTCAGTGTCCGAGCTCTTCAATGACCGAGCCCCTCAGTCAAAGCTGCAACCGAGTATCACAGAAACACTCCAACATACAAGATTAGCAACTACCCTAGGATGCTCCTGCATCAATTGGGTTGTTTCTATTTAGTTGATTGATGGCATATTGTTTGTATGTGTTCTATCTTTTGTAGCTTTCTATAAAAGTATTTTGGATCCCATCAAAATCTATTCAAGTATAGGGTTTCATGTTCCCTTCAAAACTAATTTTACCCTTAATATAAAGCTCACATTATGTTGTAAATAAGGAGAGAGAGGTGGAGATGGGGAAATAAAGAGGCTAAAGAGAGAGAAATAAGGTATAGATATCTAGAGGAAGATAGAATTACTAATGGAGATGAAAAGGAGATGTGTGTGTGTGTGTGTGTGTGTGTGTGTGAGAGAGAGAGAGAGAGAGAGAGAGAGAGAGAGAGAGAGAGAGAGAGAGAGAGAGAGAGAGAGAGAGAGAGAGAGAGAGAGATTATAAAAGTATAAGAAATAATAAGATCTATAGCTTGGGGAGAGAGGAGAGAGTGATATAGAGTTACGTAGAGAGTGATAGAAAAATAGATAGGTCTAGAGATTGGTGGAGACAAAGAGAATGAGATAGATAGATAGCAAGACAATGATGATAGGAATCTACTCAAAATTAAAATTTGACTAAGTCTAAAAAATTATAAGATCTCCAAAAATCTAGAATTTTCATTATCACTTCTAGAGATATGAAACCATTCTCTAAAATCAGAACAATTGATATATACATAAAATATAACTTAAAGCATATATCCTAATGGAAAAATAGTATATGCATTTGATCTAGCTTTAATTCATAGAAACACGTCTTTTGGTTTCTTAACTAAACACATACATGTTATGCTTATTCAAAGAAATGTGTATGCATTTTGTTCTCTTAAAAGCACGTGCATGAACTTTTATTTCAAATAATGCAAATGCATTTTTAATCCAAATAACACATACATGTTTAGGATTGTACCTAGGCTTGGGAGCTTCATTTCCCTTTTTTTGGCATGTTTTTTTTCTTCCAATTTGGTTAACTCAAATTTATTATCATAAATTTTACACATTGTTAAGTGGGTATTCCTAAAATCGCCACCAAAAATTTACACATCTCCTCAGCTTTCTAATTATATAATTTTTTAAGACTTGAACAAAATTAATATATTAAGTTTGTATTTCTTTTACTAGGGTTTCTAGATTTCTCAAAGACATACATGTACCATTTTTAATTAACTTTGACCTACTTTTACAAACATAAAAATAGAAATGAAGTTCTATTTAATTATGACTAAATATATAACTAGCAACTGTACCTTGGTGTGCAATGGATACATAAAAGAATTGTTGTTTGGTTAATTAGAGAAAACATTTAGTATATTTTTGTATATGTTTGTGTTGTTTATGAGGTCAATTAACAAGATATTGAAAAATGATATTGTCTATGCAAAAAAGGTTTGGAACCAATCCATAAAAATGTAAGTTAAACAAAACCATTGAATAAGGAAGATAATTAAGATATATTATCAATTGGCTCACATTATTAGTGATGCAGTGCAATCCAAAAAAATCCCAGGATGGATAGTCCAAATCTACACTAGCAACAACAATACAACGGAAACACAACAAGAGAATACTCAAATAGAATTTTCATTCAACATGCCTGGCTGTAAGGCCTTCCGGGTTAGGGCCAAGTACAAACAATTACAACAGTAATTCTATAATCTTTCAGCTAGTCCAACTCTGTAAATCATCAGCAACTAGTAGAAACACTAAGGCAGATCTAAACTTGAGCTCACAAGCCACCAAGCAATCTCCTTGTCTCCAAGTATGCAAACCACTAGCTTTGCTATTACCAATATCAGACAAATAATTTGATCTGTAAGATCTCATAGGATCCAATTATTATCCTTCCCCAAAATCTTTTTTGCCTGACTCCCTTAAATACATTTCTTCAACCACAAGTTGGCTGGAAGAAAGAATTAACTCCTAAGCCCAAGTCGGCTCCTATAACAAACAAATATTAAATGCAACACGAGTCGGCTCTCAAATAGCCTTACAAATAATTAATTCTCCATGTCAGCCTCTAGATCCACCTAAGAGAATACAACATAAGCTACCGACATTAAATACATCAAGTTGGCCCACCAAATCCCTAAGAACTCTAGTCGGTAAGCCAAACTGTCAAGTGCCAGTAAAAACAACCAAGCAAGCTAGGCATCACCGAACAAGCACATCAACCGAGCACTCCAAGCATCACCGAGCATAGGTTCTACCGAGCACCAAAAGTTTTACTGAGTTCTCTTTAGCAACTAAACTCTTCAATGACCGGGCCCCTCGGTCAAAGATGCAACTAAGTAACATAGAAACACTCCAACATACAGGATTGCCAACTACCCGAGGATGCTCCTGCATCAGACACCCCAAGTGCAAAAAGATGTTCTCAATGGATGGGAGAACATATTTCATGATTCAACACATAAACCTCAAACTATTTCTTTACATACATGTCTTCCAAGTCTTCAACTTCCATACTCTTCCACTTCTGCTTTTTCTTCCTTTTCAAGTCTTTCCTTGACAATTCACAGGACTATTCTCCATACTGATCTCCAATCCTTTTAGGATCCTTCAACTCAACTTGACTCCCAAAGCATAGGTTCATCCTACCAAGTGTTGTATCCAACAAAGGCATTAGGGAAAACATCCTATCATTCTTCTCAATAGTAAATACATTCTTGACACAATCATGCACAATCGTGCAATAATACTACCAAGGTCTACCGAGCAATATGTGACTACTACTCATGTCCACAATATCACACAACACTTGGTCCTTATACTAGCCAATCTGAAAATCAACAAGACATTTCTCCCTTAATTCCAAAGCATGAACATCTTGCAACCAACTAATCCTATAAGGATAAGGATGTCTTACTCTCTTCAAACCAAGTTTCTAAACCATCTCCTTAGCTACCAGGTTATCAATACTACCACTATTTACAATCACATTACAAAGTTTACCCACTGACTTGAACCAATTTCTGAACAAGTTAATCCTCTAACAAGGTTCCACCTTAGTACCGAGAAATGTTCTTTGAACCAGCAAGTTTTCTGAATCTTCCTCAAGTTCATTCAGTATGTTCTCATTCACCACAACATTCCGGCCATTACTAAGCTTCTTATGCAAACATTCAAATGATCGATGTCCTTCTTCACCACAATTATAACAAGTACCCTTAAAGAGAATCTTACCTGTCCATTTCCTTGGCTCAATAGGTTTTGGTTCATCTTCAGTAGTAAGTTTATCCTTCATCGAGTGATCTTATTTCTCCTTCCCTCAGGAATTACCATGTTGTCTCCTCTTCAACTTATCTTCAGCCTTCAGAGCATACTGATAAGAATCCTCAACTGAATCATTTTTTAGCATACCAAGCTCATCCTAAATATTGAATCTCAAACCATTCACATACCAAGCTACCTTTTCCTTACCAAGTTCTCTGTGTCTAGACCGAATAGTCAACTTATAGAACTCCTCGGTATAGTCTTCCATAGTCAAATCTTTGTGCTTCAAAATTTGCAACTTCTTAAACAACTCAAGTTCATAGTCAACTGGTATGAACTTAGCTTTCAACTTAGCCACCATCAACCTCCAACGATTGATCTTCATTTCACCTTCATCTTCACTTTCTCTCTGTAATTCTTTCCACCAAAGAGCATCATGTCCTTTCAACTTTGTCTGTGCCAATATTACTCTAAGAGGATCTTCAATTTATTCAAGCTCAAAGAAGTCTTCTAACTCACCAATCCAATCAATCAAGTCCTCAGGTCTCAAAGTACCAAAGAAGTTAGAAACTTCCACTCGACAACCAACACTTAATCGAGCTCCAGATCTCTACAAATGACTAGTTCTATCTTTACCAGATCTATCCCTTCGATCAATTTTGTCATCTCCACTAGATCCAATAGCTTCAAAGTCTTCAACATATCCATCTTTAGTACTAATATTCCTCAGCATACCAGCAATAGCCCTCATGATCTCAGAAATCATGTCATTCTTTATCAATTCCATCTCAGATTTGACATCCAATATGACCTTCTTAGAGATCTTTGCTTCCACAACATCAGAGAGATCTGCAATCCCCCTGGGGTCCAATCTTCTCGAAGGCATCTTCAAGATCTTCAAAAAACCAAGGCAAAAAATCACCAACCCAAGGTCCAAGTGCAAACTGCCTCAACTTGGAGATCTGTCTACACACTCAAGAACTTCAAGCTCTGATACCACCTGACGCAGTGAAATCCGGAAAATCCCTAGGATGGATAGTCTAAATCTACACTAGAAACAACAATACAATAGAAACACAAAAAGAGAATATTCAAATAGAATTTTCATTCAACATGCCTGGATGTAAGGCCTTCTGGGTTAAGGCCAAATACAAACAATTACAACAGTAATTATGCATTCTTTTAGCTAGTCTAGCTCTGTAACACATCAACAACTAGTAGAAACACTAAGGCAAATCTAAACTTGAGCTTGCAAGCCACCAAGCTATCTCCTTGTCTCCAAGCATGCAAACCACTAGCTTTTCTATTACAAATATCAGACAAATAATATGATCTGGAAGATCTTGCATGATCCAATTATTATCCTTCCCCAAAATCTTTGACTAAGTCCCTTAAACAACTACCCAAACCTTCCTTAAATATATTTCTTCAACCAAAAATCAGCTGGAAGAAAGAATTAACTCCTAAGCCCAAGTTGGCTCCTATAACAAATAAATATTAAATGCAACACAAGTTAGCTCTCAAATAGCCTTACGAATAGTTAATTCTCCATGTCAGCCTCTAGATCCACCTAAGAGAATACAACATAAGCTACCAACATTAAATACATCAAGTCGGCCCACCAAATCCCCAAGAACTCCAGTTGGTAAGCGAAACTACTAAGCGCCAGTAAAAACAACCGAGCAAGCTAGGCATCACCAAGCAAGCACATCGACTGAGCACCCCTAGCATCATCAATCATAGGTTCTACTGAGTGCCAGAGGTTTTACTGAGTTCCCTTCAGTTTCTGAGCTCTTCAATGACTGAGCCCCTCGGTCAGAGCTGCAATCAAGTAACACAAAAACACTCCAACATACAGGATTGCCAACTACCCTAGGATGCTCCTGCATCAGTTGGGTTGTTTCTATTTTGTTGATTGATGGCATATTGTTGGTATGTGTTCTATATTTTGTAGCTTTCTATAAAAGGATTTTGGATCCCATCAAAATCTATTCAAGTATAGGGTTTTAGGTTCCCTTCAAAACTAATTTTACCCTTAATATAAAGCTCACATTATGTTGTAAATAAGGAGAGAGAGGTGGAGATAGGGAAATAAAGAGCATAAAGAGAGAGAAATAAGGTATAGAGATCTAGAGGAAGATAGAATTACTAATGGAGATGAAAAAGGGGATATGTGTGTGTGTGTGTGTGTGTGTGTGAGAGAGAGAGAGAGAGAGAGAGAGAGAGAGATAAAAAATAGAGAGGTGCAAATAGAAATGAAAATAGATAAAGATATATATTTTTAGGAAGAGGGAGATTGGGAGGGAGGGGGAGGGAAAGAGACGGTGAGATAGGGAGATACATATAAAGATAGAGAGGGATATGAGGGTATGTATGAGAATATAAAGAGTGAGAGATAGGGAGAGGGAGTCAAGCTCCATTACCAACATGCTCATGTTATTTTGTATAAGAGGGAGAGATGGAGAGGTGGAGAGAGAGATAGGGATCTAAAGAGGGATAGATAAATTGGGGAAGAGAATGAGAAATAGGGGATGGATATAGAGAGGAAGATAGAGATAGTGGTGTTCAATGTGTGTGTGTGTGTGTGTGTGTGAGAGAGAGAGAGAGAGAGAGAGATTATTTAAACATACAAACAAAAGAAGAATGAGATGACAATTCATGAAGTATAATTATTATAACATACCTATTGCATATTGGAAAGGAGAAAGTAAGGAAAGGAAAAATAGATGTTTCTTGTAGGTCATTAAAATAAATCGATAATTATAGCTCATATCCAAGTAAATTAGATTGATCCATGTAAGATATTTTTGTTGGAATAATATAAAAATGTGTGCTTAAGAAGAGATCAAGAGATGCAGAGTTCTTTGAGAAGGTGTTACATCACCTTCTCATCATACCCCTACATCTTCTTTCATGGCCTTCATACGCTCTGTGACATGTTTATCCTTGCTTTTCTTTGTGTTGGGCTTTGTATTTTGTTTTGGTTTTATTTTCATTTCATTCCTACCATTTATTTATCTTTCATGTGTGTCTAGGATGTGTCCTTTGAACCCCCCCCCCCCCCACCCCCCAAGCCGGGGAGGGGCTCTATACTGCAACCTAGGGCTCATTTATTCCTTCTATTTTATGGAGGATGGTAATAATGACAAAGGTGATGGAGTTTCTAAAGAAAAGAAAACTTCAAAATTTGATGAAAAAATTGGTTGTGGGGAAACACATAAACTGTCATATAAAACTTTTCTCTCGACAAAGGAGGATAAAAGTTGACTTCCCTCCATCTACTAGTTTTAATGGAGGAATTGTGGCCTTCGGTAAATTGGAACCAAGAGGATTACTAGGGACCACAGGAGATGGATTTCAAGATGGAAGAAATGTCACCAATGGAAACCCTAGAGGGGAAAAAATGGTAAGGATCCTTCTTCTTCTATGAAGGTGCTCTCTCTTACTCTGAATGTTGACATGATAAAAGCCATAAAAAGTGAACAAAACTGACTTTAATGTTTGGGGAAAAAAATTTGGTATTTATGTAAACTTTTGTAGAATGAGGAATAAGGGTTTTTTCATTATGGTGTTTAAATGTCATGGCATGCAAGAGAGAGTTCTCAAAAAATATTTCTAGAATGTTGGACAGTCGCTATTTCACTCCTTCCCATGGTCACCCAAAGGGGACATGGAGAAAGTAGTTTCAAGGTCTACACATAACAGGCTTGAAATTAATAATGTTTTGGCATAATTTTGGTCTTTCCTACCACAACTATTGAGACCATTTGATGAAGGGTGCTCTCCTTAATACCACAAACACATAACAGAAATAGAGAAACAACAACAATAATATGCAAGAACAGAAAATTGGCTTCTTATTATCTCCACAAATGTGGAATTACAAACTTTCAGAATTACAATATGCAAAGCCACATGGGCATTCCTTACAATATTCTGTAGGAAAAAGCCTCAGATCAATACCCAGATCTACTACCCAGAACTATTCTGAACTGCCTAAGACAATAATACAGCCTTCCTTATATAGGCAATTTTCCACCGCCTGGAAGGTTCCAGAATTTTAGCCAATAAGGCTGACCAAACTTAGAATTATTTTATTTTACATTTTATTACATCATAGTCGGCTCAAGATAACCTTTGAAACCCAAACAGAAATTTTGAAGAAAATTATTTTCTGCCATTTCAGGTGGCCCAACTTCCGAAGACCATAAGTCATCACCAGTTGACCCGCTCGGCTATTATAACCCCATTTCAGAAACGTCACGAAGCGCTCTACAGGCTTGACCGGCGCAAGCGCCTGTCACCCAAATTTTCAACCTCATCCGGGGCCTCTAAAGCCTTCAAAACTGAGTTCAAAGTTTCTGTACCCTGCTGCCAATACCGAAAATCTTCAATATCTTCCAATATACACTTGATCTGGCAATGAAACTTTACTGGCAGGCTTATATGACCAAAATGAACCTCCAAGAAAGAAATAAGATCATTCTGAGCACATACGAAAATTACCAAAAATATTAACTTTCCATAAATAGCAGCTCTGCACAAAATAGCCCTTATTGAATACAAAAATAGAAATATTTTTGGGTGATGCAAGATTGCTCTTACACCCAGGATGCTCCTGCATCAGACACCTGGGGTAATTTGAGAAGTGACCCTGTCACGACTCAGGTGTGCAGAGGAAAACCAAGACGGCTAACTTCCTCCTTTGTCAGCCATGATGAATCTTCAATAGGTTATCCTTTCCATTTGACCAGATATTCTTCATATGTCATGTTCCTTGTGTTTCTACCAACACAACTGTCCAGTATATCTTCGATCTCCTTAGTGTCTAAACTAGTTGCTGGAATACTCCACTATGCTGCTGTGATCTCATCTTCAACACCTCCTTCATGATACTCTGTCAGATCTGAAATGTTAAAAATTGGTAAAATATTTAGCTCAGTAGGTAATTCTACCTCATATGTGTTTCCTGAATCATGTTTCTTCAGTATCCTACATGGTCCAAACTTCTTCATTTTCAGCTTGTTATATGTACCAACTGGAAACCGCTCCTTCCGCAAATGAACCATGACTTCATCACCAACCTGAAATTCCTTATACCTCCTTTTCTCATCTACCTTAGCCTTATACTGTGCGTTCATCTTGGTAATATGCTTCCTCACCTCTTCATGGATGTTCTTCAAGTGTTCTGCAAAATCTTCAGCTTCAGCACTACTTATTTCTCCTTTATCTATCTTTCTCAACTTAGATGCATTTCTTGGACTACTTCCATATACAATCTGGAATGGTGATTTACCAGTGCTTCTATTGACAGAATTATTGTATGCAAATTTCGCCTGTGATAAAATCAAATCCCATCCTGTTGGCTTATCTCCAACCAAACATCTCAGCAAATTTCCCAAGCTCCTATTCACCACCTCTGTCTGTCCATCAGTCTGTGGATGATGTGATGAACTAAACTTCAAATCTATCTTTAACTTCTTCCACAATGTACGCCAGAAATATCCAACAAACTTAGTGTCCCGATCTGAAGCTATGGTCTTTGGCAAACCATGAAGTCTCACTACTTCTCTGAAAAACAATTCTGCTACATGAACAACATCATTAGTCTTCTTGCAGGGAATGAAATGTGCCATCTTTGAAAATCTGTCAACCACCACAAAAATTGAATCATGTCCCCGCTGAGTCCTCGGTAAACCAAGAACAAAGTCCATGCTGATATCCTCCCAAGGTTTCTCTGGTACAGATAATGGCTGATACAACCCTGTATTCTACTTCACTCCTTTTGCCATCTGACATACTCTGCAACTCTGTACAAACTTCTTCACATCTTGCTGCAATTGTGGCCAATAATAATTTTCACTAACCAAAGAAAGGGTTTTGTCACGACCAAAATGTCCAGCCAATCCTCCGCTATGCTTCTCCTTGATGAGATTCTCCCTCATAGAACTTCATGGAATGCACAACTGACTCCCTCTGAATAGCATATCATCCTGGATGATGAAATCCAACCATTTTGTCCTGTCTAGAGTAACAGGTTCTGTACAAGCTTTCCAAGTTTCACCAAAATCAGGATCCTCTGGATATAAATTCTTGAGTTCCTTGAACCCAACCACCTCAATCTGCATCTCTGTCAGCAATAGTTACCTTCTGCTAAGAGCATCTGCAACCCTGTTAGACTTTCCACTCTTGTGTTTCAAAACAAATGTATAACTTTGCAAAAACTCAACCCATTTCAAATGTCTTTGATTCAATTTTCCTTGACTATTCAAATATTGCAAAGCTTGATGATCAGTATACAAAACAAACTCCTTAGGAAGCAGATAATGTCTCCACTTCTTTAATGCCTGAACTATAGCATAAAATTTCTGATCATAAACAGAATATTTCCTCTTGGCATCATTTAACTTCTCACTGAAATAAGCAACAGGTTTACCTTCTTGGCTCATAACAGCTCCTATTGCAGTACCAATAGCATCACAATCTACTTGAAACACCTTATTGAAATCTGGAAGTGATAAAACAGGTTGTTCTGTAACTTTTTGTTTCAATAATTGAAAACTCTTTTCTGCCCCATTAGTCCACTTAAACTCTTTTCTATCCCCTCTCATTGTTTCAGTCAAGGGTCCACAAATACTGCTAAAATTTCTGATAAACTTTCTGTAAAAGCTAGCCAAACCATGAAAAGATCTTACCTCAGTAGCACTCCTTGGAGTAGGCCATTCAAGGATAGCCTGTACCTTCTCTGGGTCCATTTTTAGACCTTCTGCTGAAACTACAAATCCCAAATACACTAACTCTTTCTTCACAAAAATGCTCTTCTTCAAATTAATCAACAATTTTTCTTCTCTCAACTTCTCAAATACCATACGAATATGCATCATATGCTCATCCAATGTCTTACTAAAGATCAAAATATCATCTAGGTAAATAATGAAAAACTTACCTAGAAATTCTTTCAGAACCTCGTTCATGAGCCGCATGAAAGTGCTCGGTGTATTGGTTAGCCCAAAAGGCATGAATAACCACTCATATAGTCCTTCCTTTGTCTTGAAGGCAGTCTTCCATTCATCTCCTTCTCTAATCTGAATCTGATGATATCCACTTTTCAGATCTATCTTTGAGAAATACACAGCTCCACTCAAACAGTCCATAATATCATCCATTCGTGGCAATGGAAACCTATACTTGATTGTGATCTTGTTTATTGCTCTGGAATCTGTACACATCCTCCATTCTCCATTCTTCTTTGGTGCTAATACCACTGGTACAGCATAGGGACTCAGACTCTCATGGATCAATCCTTTCTGTAACAGTTCATGTACTTGTCTGTTCAACTCCTCACTTTCTGCAGGTGTCATTCTGTGTGCTGCCTTATTCGGAAAACTCGCTCCTGGGATCAAGTCCATCTAATGACTGATCTTCCTGACTGGTGGTAATCCATCAAGCACGTTATCAGATATAATATCTTGAAACTCATTCAACAAATCTGCAACTTCTACAGGAACATCTTCTACTTCCTCTTTACTAGCTTTTGGAATTAAAGCAAAACATACATGCTCATGCCTCATACCATCTAGGAAATTTTTTCCATCAACAAAAGTTATCCTTGCATTACCACATACCTTTTCTTCAGTCTCCTTCAATGGTTTTAGCTTATGTCGCACTCCACCCTTTGTCAGGGAATAGGTATTCGCACGACCATCATGTACAACACATCTGTCAAACTGCCATGGTCTACCCAACAACATATGACATGCATCCATAGATATGATATCACACAATACCTCATCTTGGTATCCGCCAATCTTGAACTTCACTAGGCATTGTTCATTGACCATGACCTTGTGGTCATCCTGTACCCAAGCAATCCGATATGGATGTGGGTGTTTCTGTCTCTTGAGCTTCAACTTTGTCACCATCTCTTCTGACACCAAATTGTCAGTGCTTCCACTATCAATAATCACATCACAACATTTACCTTCACACTTGCACCTGGTGCAAAACAGGCTCCTCCTTTGCTCAGGTTCATTCTCACCACTCAATAGGACTCTTCTGTTAATCAACGTTTCTCCTCTTTCAGCATCTTCAGAATTTGATGATCTGGCATCTTCATCTACATGTGCAACTCTGGCTTGGCCTTCATTTCTTCTGTCTGTTCTGCCTTGGCGCTGAGGACATTCAAATGCCCTATGACCTTCTTCTCCACAGTGAAAACATGTTCCACGGAAGCCTCCTCTTCCAGATCCTTGTCCTCTTCCTCTTCCTCTCTGATCTCTATTATTCTGATCCTGGAAGTGATTGGAATTATTTCCACGCTGATTCTGACTACTACTGGCCTCATCCTTCTTTTTCAGATCTTCATTTCGGCCACCATATGACCGTCCACCAGATCGTCCACTGTGACCTCTTCCGTTTTGTCTGCTCTCGAACTTCTTGTTCAGCTTTTCCTCTACTTTTAGGGCAAATTGGTATGCCTCCTCAATACTGCTCATTTGAACCAGATTCAACTCCTCGTGAATGCTTGGCCTTAACCCATTAAGGTATCGGGCAACTTTCTCCTTATCAACTTCTGCGTGGCCTGTTCTGATGAGAAGTCGATAGAACTCCTCTGTATACTCCTGAACAGATCTTCCTGCTTGCTTCAAACTTTGCATTTTCTTTAGTAGGTCAAGCTCATAATCAACAGGAATGAACTGTCGCTTCAATTTATCCACCATCCGATCCCATCTTGTGATTTTATCTTTCCCTCTTCTATTTCGCTCCAATTGAATTTCTTGCCACCAGATTTTTGCATGACCTTTCAGTCTGGCCTTGGCAAATTTGACCCTATCAGGATCCTCAACATCTTCATACTCAAAATATTCTTCACATTCGTTGATCCAGTCGATCAATTCCTATGGGTTAAGATTTCCAGAAAATGTAGGAACCTGAATCTTAGGTCTTTTCCCAATCTTTGAAATCGCCCGAAAAAGTCTTTCTTCCTCCTGGTTCACAATTTCAGCTTCTCCTTCTTGATATTCTTCTTCGGCTTCATCCTCACTTTCATCTCTGACATTAAGATTCATTCCTCTGCGAATCTCTTCTTGTAATGCTCACACTTGTCTCTGCAGCTTTCTAACCTCAGGTGTCACAACACCAGCTCTTCCGCCACATTCCCTTCGTGGAGGCATTTTCGCGATGCGCGCTGAAACCCTAGCCACGGTCCTGGTGCAAACTGCCTCACAGTCGGCGATCTATTTACACACTCAAGAACTCCTACTCTGATACCACTTCATGAAGGGTGCTCTCCTTAATACCACAAACACATAACAGAAATAGAGAAACAACAACAATAATATGCAAGAACAGAAAATTGGCTTCTTATTATCTCCACAAATGTGGAATTACAAACTTTCAGAATTACAATATGCAAAGCCACATGGGCATTCCTTACAATATTCTGTAGGACAAAGCCTCAGATCAATCCCCAAATCTACTACCCAGAACTATTCTGAACTGCCTAAGACAATAATACAACCTTCCTTATATAGGCAATTTTCCACCGCCTGGAAGGTTCTAGAATTTTAGCCAATAAGGCCGACCAAACTTAGAATTATTTTATTTTACATTTTATTACATCATAGTCGACTCAAGATAACCTTTGAAACCTGAACAAAAATTTTGAAGAAAATTATTTTCTGCCATTTCAGGTGGCCCAACTTCCGAAGACCATAAGTCATCACCAGTTGACCCGCTCAGCTATTATAACCCCATTTCAGAAATGCCATGAAGCGCTCTACAGGCTTGACCGGTGCAAGCGCCCATCACCCAAATTTTCAACCTCATCTGGGGCCTCTAAAGCCTTCAAAACTGAGTTTAAAGTTTCTGTACCCTGCTGCCAATACCGAAAATCTTCAATATCTTCCAATATACACTTGATCTGGCAATGAAACTTTACTGGCAGGCTTATATGACCAAAATGAACCTCCAAGAAAGAAATAAGATCATTCTAAGCACATACAAAAATTACCAAAAATAGTAACTTTCCATAAATAGCAGCTCTGCACAAAATAGCCCTTATTGTATACAAAAATAGAAATATTTTTGGGTGATGCAAGATTGCTCTTACACCCAGGATGCTCCTGCATCACCATTAGGAAACATTATTAAAATTGAAGTATTTAGAGTTACCCTCCCCCATTTAAATGCTAGGGTTCTTATAGCACTTAACCCTGAAATTGACATTCTCAGGAAGATTACCTTAGATTTTGAAGGACAAGTATTCTATTGGGCTATTGAAGTCCTGGGTAATTTGAGTTCTTGTTTTAATTGTAAGAAGAATGACCATAATCTAAAAGAATGCCCTCCTAAAAAAGAAAAAAGAAAAAAGAATATGAATCCTTTAATGTTATAAAGAAGAATGATACCAATTGTGACCCATCTCACATTAACAATAAATCTAGCCGTAATGTTAATCAAATGCCAATTAATGAAGCCTCGAAAGAAAAGGCTAGTAGGAATACAATGGATTCTTGTGAGGGAGAGCATATTATTAGTAATTATAAAATTTACTTGATTAATCCTTTATTTGATGAGGATTTTGAAGTTATAGTAGTTGGGGGTCCTTGTGTGAACCAAGATGGCGCATCAGAGGAAACTCCCTTTAGAAGGGATACCTAATGAAGGCTAAAAGCAAAAGAACTTGCATTATCAAATATTAACAAGAGAGTAGAACATGCTCGCAATAACAAGGCTTGTAAACAAATGAAACACATCCCTAATGAAGAATCTGCAAATATGGATATTACCACTAGTAAGGAGATTGTTGTTTTTGAATTTGCTATGGAAGAGGCTCCAAAAGGTGATGACTCCCCATCCTTTGTAGAAGTCAAAAAGAAGAAAATAAAAACATTAGATAGAGAATCACTTTCACATAGTAATGTTGATAAATATAGCACAAAAAATAATGGTGAGTTGCCATAATGTTTTAATAGACTTTATAAGAATTAGAAAAACCTTCCCCATACATCTAAATGATGATAAATATTGCAAGATGGAATTTCAATGACTCGAGATGAAATATATGAAATTGGTGTTTATGGATTGGTTAAAAAAATTAAAGGAGAAAGATATTATATGTATTCATGAGGTCGAAACTGTTGGTTTTCTTGTCCATAATATATTTAAATTCATTTGAAACCAAGCAAAAAGTTTCAATATAGATAATGAGAAAGGTAAATTTGGGTCTGCAATACTGGTTGGTCCAAGATGGGGTGATATGATTATCCAGAATGGTGTCTCACCATGCAATAGGGTATTCTAGATCATTTTAAAATACCGGGATATTAAGGTGGGTATATGTAATATCTATGCCCCTAATGACTATAGAGATGGAGCTGCACTATGGGATTGGTTGGCCACATCCCTACCTAGAGCTCGGTGGATCTTTGTGGATGATTTTAACATGATTGAGAACATAGATGACAAGGTAGGTGGGATGAAACATGAATGGAAAGATAATAAGCAATACTTTTGGGCCAAATGTAAAAGGAGAGTTAATTTGATTGATCCCTTAGAAAGGAAAAAAAGAGGCATCTAGAGGAATTTGGTTCACATGGTGTAACAATTAGGCATCTAAGAAACATATCTACTATATATTGGATAGAATATATGTGGAAGCCTTAACTTTCTCTTTTATATGTGACAAAGATAACAACCTTGTCATTGTTACCCCTTCCACCATGTCTAATCATTTTCCCATTACTGTGGTTATTGAGATTCAGGGGTATCACAATAATCCAAATGTTAGAAATAAGAATGGTTTCAAACAAAATACCTCCCTTCTCAAGGATGATGATACCATTAGGACTATTAAAATGGAAAACTAATTATCCAAGATTTTCTATCATTGCCTTTAGGCCTGTTACCAATTTTTACTATCCTTGTTGTAATTGGTAGGGTTGTTATCAGCCCTTATTCTCTGGTGAAAGAACATTTTTTAATTTATTAATTTTCCTATTAGAATCAATTACATCCAGTTATCATATTGTTTTCTCATTTCTAAAGTTGCTGGTGCATTTATAGTTTCTTGGAAAGAGTTTTAGAAGTTTAAGTTTTGTTGTTCTAAACTATCAAAAAACTCAAATTTTGGCAAAGTACAAGTTCTTAAGTTCATATAGAAAGGAAATCTTTGTTTATTTCAAATAACATAAGTAAAAAAATTAAAGTGGTCCAAACAAGAAGTGGTTTCTCTGAAAACTACAAGAAGAAAGTGCATTTTAAGATAAATAATAGCTCTTCTATCAATAAAGAGAGATACAAGTATGAAAATGAATTCATCATGCAACCACACAACCCATGGCTTAGGCTAATGAAAGAATTAATTTTAGTTTTAAATGCATAAATAAAAGCTTAATTACACCTTCATAAAGGAAAATAAGTGAGCAATAGAAGATAGGGTTAGGCCCCCCATTGCCTGGTATTTTCGTTGAGGATTGATTTTTGTTGTCCTTGAGTCCGCATCTGAGGTTTTCTTGTAAAAGAGAGAGAAGAATGAGGGTCAGTTCATTCAAACTAAGAAATGGAAGAATTAGACCTATCATTCTATTATTCTACTTCCATACATTTACAAAGATGCAAAACATGATGAATAAAAGGAGCTGCTGAAAAGAATGATCATAACACTTGAACTACTTTATTTTTTAACAATGTTTGTGTTATGTGTAGATACAAGTATGAATATTTGATGTTGTTGAAGGATCATGCATAAATTACAAGCATGAAGCCTTTCAACTAAATCTTATAGAGGCAAAGATTTTAGGGAGACTATTGAGGGGGCATACATAAGTTACAAGTATGGGACCTTCTACTTGAACTAGAGTAGCTGATTGAAGACATTAAAGAGATCCTATAAGGGACATGTAAAATATTGCAAGCATGAAACCTTTTGATCAAATCAGGAAGGGACGAATACTAAAGGTTTGAGGAGATTGTTAAAGGGTCATACATAAGTAATAGGTATGGAACCTTTATATCGAGTCATGGAGTTGTTGAAGACTGGTTGTTGAAGGGATGTGACATTTTGTAATGAAACCTTTGAGCCCCCCCCCAAAAAAAAAATCAACCATACATTACTACAAGAACCAATTACATTCTTTCATAATTTCAAATTGCTACAGGAGGTTGTATGCATCATAATATAACAGTGCTATAGGAGGTTATAAACTTTATGGGACTTTGTGGACCAATTTTGGGATTCAGTTTCGTAAGCTGCTATAGGACAATCTTCGGGTTGTGGATTGTTTCATGTTTCATTTATTTTTTAAAGGAAAATATATAACAGATTTATACTCAAGAGTACATGACCATAAAACTATTTCAATAAATCAAAATGGGCCAATCATAAGTACATTGTACCAAAATAATAAGAAAGCAATGAATACAAGGAGCAATATTACAATACAAAAGATCTCAGTCAAAGATCATTTACAACAAAGGTAATGAAAGTGACCAATTGTGTAAATCAAATTTGATACTAAAATGTTTTTGTTTCAGATTAAATGTATGTTTTCAGATACTATAGAAATAGTGAATTCAATGCAGTGGTTATCTTCAATTGAAAAGGTAGTTTTTCTTTTGAAGGAACAACTTTAAGTTATTAAACAAAATGATGCAAAAATAATTATGCATGTCAGGGGGGTGGGGGACATCACCACTGCTTATACAAAAATTGACATTTGATATTAATTGTGCCACATCAACATAGAAGTATTATCAACATCATGCCATAAGAGAACTAAAGGAAAATCAATCATTATGTGAGTAATGCATAAGAGAAGTATTTGTCATTGGTACACCTACAACATTTTTATTTTTAGAATAAATAGGAAAATTAAGTATATCATTATATGCTAAAGCTGGTACTCAAAGAAACATATTGACCTTTTATCCAGATCATAGAACAACAACCATATTGACAATGTACGTCTGTTTCAAGATGGTACCTTTTATAAAAAAAAAAGAGCAAGAAGGTAGTGTTCATCATACAAAAGAAAGAAAAGATACATTCTCAGAATATGGAGGGAGGAGTCAGGTTTTGTCACAATAAAACCAAATAATGAAATTCTCAGAGGAAAATTAATGGACAACATAAAAAGAGTAGTCAATGAAGGAAGAGTCGTAGTCTGATTTTAGGAGGGAAGTATCATTATATATTCTAAACTCGGAGATTAATTTTATATGGAGTTGTTGTTACAATTTCATTTATGCAAGGATATACTTATCTTGATTGATACAAAGGAGAAATTCAAAGGTTTTTTTTCTAAAGTTGAAATTCAGGCAATGTCTGTTTAAAATCTGCAGTAATTTAAAGTTTCACAAATTAAGAAGGTATTTAACAACCACAATAAAGATTATCATATTTTGTAAACGTTGCAGTATTTTTTATGAAAGATCATACATAGAGGGTTTATATAATTTTAGACAATATATAAATGCCCATTTGAAGCTGCATGAGGATAATCAAGGGTTTCTTGGTAACATGAAGACAATGTCTGTTTAAAATCTGCAGTAATAAAGTTTCATGAATTAAGAAGGTATTTAACAATCACAACAAAGATTATCATATTTTGCAAACCTTGCAGTATTTTTTTATGAAAGATCATATATAGAGGGTTTATACAATTTTAGATAATATATAAATGCCCATCAGAAGCTACGTGAAGATAATCAAGGGTTTCTTGGTAACATGAAGACACTAAATTCTGAGAGGAAGTCATAAAGAGGAGCTTAGGAGTCTTCATAAAAATGCACATGAGTCAGGGATCTTGAGTAGTTTTGGGGCATTTTTGAGTGGCACTTTAGTTGGGCATGACTTGGTGGAGTTTTTGGATCAGTGGGACTTCAGTTTCTGACAGTTTAGCTCTTGATTTTGAGGGGTTTTACCTTTCAAGGGTTTCTGAGTAACCAAAGCTATTGTGTTATGAGTACTTTCTTGAATGATGTCTAGTATATTAGTTCCATTACATTGATGAATATTTGTTAATGCTATGCAAAGTTTTTCTATAATGCTAAAATGGATTAATAGGTGATATCTGATTCACCCCCCCCCCCTCTTAGTATCACATTT
Source organism: Chamaecyparis obtusa (assembly GCA_027943335.1). Lineage (NCBI taxonomy): Eukaryota > Viridiplantae > Streptophyta > Pinopsida > Cupressales > Cupressaceae > Chamaecyparis > Chamaecyparis obtusa. The sequence continues at coordinate 855,295 of BSBK01000041.1, forward strand.
CCCAACTAAATTTCCAACAATTTTGAGGGGTTTTCTCATGCATTCGACCCTTTCTGACTCTATGGCCTATATCTTTTATTTTCACCTCTTTTGGGTTCTTCTTTTGGATCTAATTTTTGCACATTGCAAATATTTGAGTGAATTGTATGAGCACTTTGTAGCATGGATTTTTTTAGCGTTGATTATTGTATCATCTTAAAATGGAAGCATTTCCATGTTAAGAGAGTTTAGCCCTCTGAGTAAGTGGTTTGGGGTCATGTCAAGCACCTCAAATTGGTCTTTGCATGGATCTGGCTTTTTCCCCCCATTTTGCTTCTCTCTCCACCTATTTTTGGCCTTTTTCTAGCACCTGGTCCTAAGAATTTGAAATCTATCACCTCAGGGTCAAAGTCAACCTCCTGGGTCAAGGTCAACCTTGACCCTAACCTAGGGCAGAGTCGACCTTGAATCTAACCTAGGGTAGAGTCAACCTCACCCCTGACCCTGGGTCCCATTTTCAAATTCAAGAGGTTTCAGGATGTCGAGCTTTGAAAAGTTTTATTTTCCCACTTCCAGGTTAGTTGTTTCAGATTTCAGAATGGTAAACTCTTAAATTGTATTTAATCTAGGTTCATTTATAGGGGTTAAGGTTAATTGGGATTTAATTCTCCAATTTTGGCCTCACTAGAAGTTTGTGCCCTAGATCACTATAAAAGGAAGCCTTCCTCATTTTCTACATCTCATAGTCTCTCAAGCATTTCATCAAGAAAGATCAAGCAAGCATTCTCAATCAAGGAAGCATTCAATCCATTATCATCATATTCAAGCATTCAAGTTCTCCATTGAAGATCAAGGATTCAAGAATTCAAGCCTTTGAAGGGATTTGGTTCAAGCATTCAAGATTCATCATTGAAACCCTAGATCTAGCCATCATGATGGTGTGATCTTCCTTCAACATCCTTTGGTCATCTTCAAGATCTATTCATCCTCTCCTCAAGATGGATTCCAAGCATACAATCATGGAGGTTTTGATTTACATGTATTAATGTTGTTTTCAAGCTTTCATATCAACATACTTGTTTACATTTTAAATACAATTGCATATCTATTGAATATCATAGCTTCATTGTTAGATCTACTTCTACTACTTGCTAACATTCTCTATTTCAATTCTATTATTAAGGTTGATTCCAAATTTGGGGTTTGACTAAGTTGAAACCCTCATCCAAACAACAAAACCACTTTTCTTGCAGGTATAGGTACAAGATTGTGAATTGAAGTTCAGATCTAGATACCCTTTTCGGCGAACTTCTAGGATCTGCAAACATAATTTATGTTAGACGTGTTTTAGGTTAGGGATGACCTTCAGTGGGGGGTAAGATTGTGCCCCAAGGTAAGATTGTGCCCTGCTATCTAGGTCAAAGTTGACCTGACCTTAGAAAAACAAAAGTTTTCTAGGTTTTCTCTGTCTCGGTATTTCCAATCCGGAGCAGGTTGTAGAATTCTCCAAAACTATGCACAGACATCAAAAATCAACATTTTCTAGATTTGCCCTATTTTTAGGTTAGTATTTTCCTTCTATTCATTTAATATTTCAATACATACTTTTCATAACAAAATATAAGGTTTTCTCCTTTATTCACATTCTCCATAGATTGATTCTTTTGTGCATTAACCTTTTGGTTGATCAATTTGGATCTTTCCTTTGGGAATTTGGATTGGGAGGTGGATCTTGTATTTTCCATCCCATCATCACAATAACACTTATATATATATATATATATATATATATATATATATATATATATATATATATATATATATATATATATATATATATATATATATATATATATATATATATCTTACATTTTGGTGAACCCGCGATAGACAACTCTTTCTTTTTTGGTGTTAGATTTGCATCTTGTGATAGATCTTACAAAAGTAGATTTCTTTTATGCTCTTGCATTTATATTTCAAAAATACAAAAAAAAAATTGCAAAATTTCTTTAAAAATACAAAAATATTTACATTTTTATGCTTGTAGTGTTACTTTGTGTTCAACATTTGTGATTTTTGTTTTCAATACTTTGATGAAGCTTTTATTGCAAAAGAGGATAGATCCCTTAATGAGGTACATGGAAGTGAGGATGAAATTTGTTTGAATGAGATCTCCATTGATCCTATTCCTATTTCACCCTCCTCCACAACCTCTTCAATTGACCTTTACAAAGATGAGTTGGGGATTGATGTTCATTTTTCTCCTCATATATGTCTTTTCTATGAGCCTATTTTACAATATAATTTACCTTCTTTCCCCTTTAGGGATCAATCTTTAGTGACTTATGGCACTGCTACAATGTGCTTTATGGATAGGGATGATAATCCTCCTATTTGGGATGAACCTTTGGATTTGGATGTTGATTACTCTCTTCCTCATGAAGCCATTGTGGATAATTCTACATTTTGGGATGAACCCTTGGATAAAGACATTGATTTATCCCCTCCTTGTGAAGAATCTTTGATACAAGAGGGTAATTTATTAATGGATGACATATTCATACATGATGGTGACTCCTTTTCTAAAACACACTCCCCTTATGCGAAAGAAGATGACATTATAGATCCTTCACCACCATTTGGGATTCCTTCTAGTAATGAGGCATTAGCGAAGAATGATATGAATTCCCTTAATGCTCTTCCTCTTAGTGATGATCTTATGGAGAATCAAGATCCTACCTCATATGCTCCTAGGATATCTTCTTTTCTTCCCTCTTGTGAATCTATTTGTAGTGTTGAGACAACTAACATGGTTTACCTAGAACCCTCGTTGACTATCAACGGTTGTCCTTGCATTACTATCAAAATTAAACGTATGGAGTCTTTAGATGATTTGATAGCTTAGACCTATCGTACAAGGAATAACCCTCAACCTAATCTAGTGGTTTCTACTTCCTTACTACCTTCTCAATCCATCATTCCAGCTTATCTTACATGTTCTCAAGATCACCAAGATACCTCTCAAGATGTGGCTAAGAAGGTGAATGTTAAGTTAATGGATTCTAAGAAGGAATTCTTTAAACCTATGCTGAAAGATGCTCTCTCCAAGTACAAATATCCTCTTCACTATAGTAATACACATTTATTTTTTGATTATGTGCATTTCAAGATATATATTACAGAAAAGAGCTACTTTAGGAATTATATCTCACTCTTGTGCAGTATTACAATTTCTTCATAATTTTACCCCTCATTCTGATATAATATAGATCTCTTCTCCTCTTGTCTCTAGATTGGGGGGAAAGAGGTTTATTTTCATCCAGTCTCCTAGGATCCTTTAGGCTTTTAGCATATATTGTGTCTTGAGCTTAATCGACATTCTTCCTATCTCTCTATGGGTTTGTATTATGTTTGTAATGATCCATAAATTCTATATTCAAGAAAGATTTTCTAAGGTATCCCTTGCTTTTCATCCCTGGGGGGAAATGTTCCTTTCTTCCTTCTCTTTGTCTAGGGATCTGCTTTCCTTAGCTTAGTGGCATTTGTTTATATTACAATATTATTTCATTATACTAACTAAGGTTTTATCTATGGCTACCCTCTTATATGAGAGGTTTTTGTCCTAGGTCATGACCTCTTCTCTATTTTGCAAATTATGTTCATTATAAACTCTTGCCCTTGCTTTGGTGATTAGAGTTGTTTCTGTCATTTCAAAGATTCCTCTTCCTCTTGATTACAGGGGGCTAGATGATTGAATCTTTGTTTCTTTTTGAAAGATGATATTTTATCTAAAAGCACTCCTCTATGGTGGGGGTCTTGCTGATAAGATCTCTTTCTCTTTGAGGATCATTTCTCCATAAGCGACATATCCTTTTCATAATTATCTATACTCTTGGATGTAGGGGTTAATACCCTTTGCTAAGAATGTAGTGTACATTATTGTTAAACATGATATATCCTTACATTGTGAAGTAGGTATCCTCTTCCTCTTCCTTATCCTCTCTAGTAGACTACCATGATAAGGAGGGGGCATATAGACGATCTCCCTTGTACTATAGTTTTTTATTTATATGCTAAATCTTCTGACAGTAACGCACATAAGTTGCTAAATCCTGAAGAGACACACCTTTTTCAATTTTTCAATATGATAAATCCTTGGAAGGTAACACACATAAGTTGCTAAATCCTGAAGAGACGTGCATTTTCAATTTTTCAATATGCTAAATCCTCTGAAGGTAACACACATAAGTTGTTAAATCCTGAAGAGACACACATTTTTCAATTTTTAATAAGCTAAATCTTCCAAAGGTAACGCACATAAGTTGCTAAATTCTGAGGAGACACGCATTTCATATTCATAGTGATACAAAAAGGTGGATCTATGGGTATTCCAAAAGTTTTCAGAAGATGCATTACAATTACAAAGTGCAGTTTATAGGTGAACTATCAGGTTTGGCCACCTGTTTGGCTCTCCCTCCTTGGTGATTCACGGTAAGGTGGACATCTTACTGGGCGAGGTAATCACTTTCTCTTTTCTCTCTTTTCTCTTTCATGCTAGTAGGACCACATCATGAAGCTATGTTATTTATAGTGTTTCTCTTGTCTTTCTTATGTAATCATTTATGCTTTTATGATAGCTTTCCAAATATGATATTAGTATAGGAAATATTTCTTAGCAAGGTTTCCTCTACTAGTTGATTTGGGTTGGTTTTAGTACTAACCCCTGTTCTTTTGATTTTTTCTTTTCACACCCTCGTGCATGTATGTTGAGTTAGAATCCTTAGCCTAGGGGCTTGTGTCCTTAGCTAAGTGTTATTTTATCTCGTTGTGAATCCACTTGGATCTCTTCTTTCTTCTCCTTTACCAAGAGTTTGCATTGAGTCCATACTCTTGCTAAAGTGGGGGCTTAATGTATCATCTTAAAATGGAAACACTTCCATGTTAAGAGCATTTAGCCCTCTGAGTAACTAGTCTAGGGTCATGTCAAGCACCTTGAATTGGTCTTTGCATGGATCTGGCTTTTTCCCCCTATTCTGCTTCTCTCTCCACCTATTTCCAGCCTTTTTGTGGCACCTGGTCCTGAGAATTTGAAATCTATCACCTCAAGGTCAAAGTTGACCTCCTGGATCAAGGTCAACCTCGACCCTGACCTAGGGTAGAGTCAACCTCAACTTTGACCTAGGGCAGAGTCAACCTCACCCCTGACCCTAGGTTCAATTTTCAAATTCCAGAGGTTTCGAGATGTCGGGCTTCAGAAAGTTCTATTTTCCCACTTCTGGGTTGGTTGTTTCAGATTTCAAAATGGTAAATCTTAAATTTTATTTAATCTACGTCCATTTCTAGGGGTTACGGAAAATTGAGATTTAATTCTCCAATGTTGGCCTCTCTAGAAGTTTGTGCCCTATGTCACAATAAAAGGAAGCCTTCCTCCCTCATTTTCTCTGTCTCATAATCTCTCAAGCATTTCATCAAGAAAGATCAAGTGAGAATTCTCAATCAAGGAAGCATTCAAGTCATTATCATCCTAGTCAAGCATTCAAGTTCTCCATTGAAGATTAAGGATTCAAGCATTCAAGCGTTTGAAGGGATTTGGTTCAAGCATTCAAGATTCATCATTGAAACCCTAGATCTAGCCATCATGATGGTGTGATCTTCCTTCAACATCCTTTGTTCATCTTCAAGATCTATTCATCCTCTCCTCAAGGTGGATTCCAAGCATACAATAATGGAGGTTTTGATTTACATGTATTAATGTTGTGTTCAAGCTTTCATATCAACATACTTGTTTACATTTCAAATACAATTGCATATCTATTGAATATCATAAATTCATTGTTAGATCTATTTCTATTACTTGCTAACATTCTCTATTTCAATTCCATTATTAAGGTTGATTCCAAACTAGGGTTTGACTAAGGCAAACCCCTCATCTAAACAACAAAACCATTTTTCTTGCAAGTATAGGTACAAGATTGCAAATTGAAGTTCAGATCTAGATACCCTTTTTGGTGAACTTTCAGGATCTAGGAACAGAATTTTTGTTAGAGTTGTTTCAGGTCAGGGACAACCTTCAATGGGGGGTATGATTGTGCCCTGCTCTTTGGGTCAAAGTAGAGCTGACCTCAGAAAGACAAGTTTTCTGGGTTTTCTCTATCTTGGTATTTCCAATTCGAAGCAAGTTGCAAAATTCCCTGAAACTATGCACAGACATAAAAAATCAGCATTTTCCAGATTTTCCCTATTTTGAGGCTATTATTTTCCTTCTATTCATTTAATATTTCAATACATACTTTTCATAACAAAATATAAGGTTTTCTGCTTTATTCATATTCTCCATAGATTGATTCTTTTATGCATTAACCTTTTGGTTGATCAATTTGGATATCTCCTTTGGGAATTTGGATTGGGAGGTGGATTTTGTATTTCCCATCCCATCATCACACTCACACTTATTCATATAAAAATATATATATATTTTTATATCTTACAATTATATAGATACAACAATTCCTTCTCATTGATTTAGGTGCAATATTATGGATTTTTGTTTCTATGTTGTGTTTATCCTTAATTTAAACTACATTCCTTATTGCATATTTGAATCTTGATACTTGTTATTGCAGGTCTTTATTTGTGTCCTTATTCTTTTGCAGAAAATTGGTGAAGCCTAAGTTTTCCTTTCAAAGAAAAAGATTCTAGGTCCTTGAATAGAATCATTTTTGTAATTGCATGCTTGTTGAGTATTGAGAATCATTATTATCTTCAATAATTCATGTTGATTCAATTAAAGTTGTATACAAATCATTGGCATAGTATACAAATCATTGGCGTATCACCTCATTTAGGTTTTAAGTATCCATATTTTCTTATCCTTTTCCCCATATGCATTTTTAGTTTTAGGTGATCACTACTACGAACCAGACTGTATTTCAAAGATTCTTCTCTCAGTTTAGGATAACCACTAGTTGAGAGAGTTTCCATGTTTCAACAGGATAGCTAGATTTCACATCAAGCGGCAGGTGCAATTCTGATTAACAACACCTTCATCATTATATCTCAAGTATAAATTATTATCTGCATTACCTCTTTTGAAACCAAGATATAGTAAATACCTATATAATCTACCATACCAAGATCTAGGTTCTTGTTTCACACCATATAGTGCCTTCTTCAATCTACAAACCATGCCTTCATTACCTGATAGAGGAAAACCATCAGGTTTCTCAATGTAAACCTCTTCTTCTAAGTCAACATTGAGAAATGTTGACTTGAAATCCATCTAATAGACCTTGACATCATTATGTGTAGCATAGGCTAGGAGTAACCTAATTGTTTCCAACCTCGCAACTAGTGAAATTTTTTCCTCAAAGTCAATTCCTTCTTGTTGTGAATATCCCTTGCATACCAATCTAGCTTTGTTTTTGGTCACAATACCATCTTCATTCATTTTATTTTTGAATAGTGATTTTGTCCCAATAACATTCTTGTCTTTAGGTCTAGGACCCAATTCCCAAGTGTTTTTCTTTTGTATGTGATCCAATTCCTCTTTCATTTCTTTGTTCTATGATTCATCTTTGCATGCTTCATCAGTGGTCTTTGGTTCAACCCGCGAAATCAAAAAGATTGTGTCCTTGGTTTGAGACCTTGTTCTAGTGCCTTTACTTTTGTCTCCAATGATCTGGTTTTGTGGATGATTTATCTACAAATATTTAGGTGTCCTAAAAACCTCTGTTTGCTTATCTAGATTCATATCTATCATAAAAAATTATTGCAACTGTTCTTGATTTGCTTCCAATCCTTGTTCTTCATTCTAACCTTGATTTTGACTTTGATTACTTTAATTTAGTCCTTCTTCCCATTCTGCATCATGATAATTAACTTCACAAGCTCTTTCTTGTACTTGAAACCTTTCATCAATCCTAAAATTTGCACTTTCAATCATCTTTCTAGTTCTCAAATTATAGCATCTATAAGACTTACTATTTATAGAATACCCAAGGAATATTACCTCATCACTCCTTTCATCAAATTCCCCTATGATATCATCCCTTCTAATGTAACATTTTCTACCAAAAATTCAAAAAAATTTAATAGTAGGGGCATGGCCAAACCATAGCTCATAAGGTGTCTTACCAGTATCATCTTTGACCTAAACTTTGTTCATTGTATATACTGCAATGTTAATTTCCTCTCTCCAATGCATGTGTGCAACTCTTCCCTCAATTAACATAGTCTTTGCAACATCAAGAACTAATATATTTCTTCTCTCAACCACACCATTCTATTTTGGTGTTCTAGGTGCAAATGTCTATCTCAATATGCCATGTTCTTCATAGAAGATGTTAAATTCACCTAATATGAATTCACCACCTTTGTCTGATCTCAAACATTTGATCTTCAACCCTTTCTTTGTCTCCACTTTTGCCTTAAAAAACTTGAATATTTTAAGAGCCTTTGATTTATCTGTAAGAAATCCTACCTACATCATTGTAGAACAATCATCATTAAATAGAATAAAATACCTGTCACCAAAGTATGACCTAGTTTGAGTAGGTCCACATAGATCTGTATGAATCAGATCTAACCTGGCTAAAAAATATTTTCTATGAAAGCTACTTCTTATCTTCTTCCCCATTACACACTCTTTGCATGTTGTGTTAGTTGGCTTCACAATATTAGGTAGATCTCTGACAACATTAGTGCTACTTGCCTTTACAATATTATCAAATTTTATATGAGAAAACCTTCTATGCCATAGCCAACTATCATCAAATTTAGAAACAAGATAACTTACTTCAGTAGAGTTAAACTAAAAGACATTACATTTTGTCTTTGTACCAGATGCAATCATATATCATCCAACACTTCTAATTTTACATTGTCCATTCTTGAATTGTTGATGATAACCCTTGTCTACTAATTGACCAACACTCAATAGATTATGTCTCAATCCATCAACAAAAAAAACATCATTAGTGTTAGTTTTACCATCCAAAGTAATAGATCCCCTTCCAATGATTGTCCTAGGACTATTGTCACCAAGTATGACAACACCACCATCATACTTTCTTAACTCAAAAAGTTTATCTTTATCACCAGTCATGTGTTGTGAGCATCCACTGTCTATGATCCAATCAACTTTCTTCTCAACATGAGATATCAATTTTTTTTTCTTCGCGGATAGGTTCTTCCTCTTTGATTGCCACAAAACCAAGTATATCATATATATCTCCATCATCATCATCATATGCACCGTCAATAACATAATATCACTCCTTGTCTTTCATATATTTACCATACTTAGGTTTATGTTTAGGAACTCTCGTTGGACATCTAAAAGAAAAATGACGAACCTTATTGCAATTAAAGCACTTTAAAGGTAATTTCCCTTCAAACTTACCTTGCCCTTTCCTTTCTCTTCTTGTGATCATGGCTAGGATATTTTCATCCACACTATTTTCCATTTCTTTAATTTTCTCCCATTGCTCAACGTATTCTCCCAATTCTTCACTATATTTACTTTCTCTATCAGAACCTGCAAGACTTGTTCCTTCTTTTCTATCTTTATGCACTGTTGCCTTGAGTGTTGTATCAATTTTTGGTAAGGCCTCCTTAAGTTCTATGGTCTCAAATGTTGTTAGCTTGGACACTAACATTTCTCTTGTGAAATTCTTAGTCAATAGAATGATCTCCTCTATGGCATGAACTTTAGCTTTGTATGCTAGTGTTAAAGATCTCAAAATATTTGAAATGACTTCATCCTCAGTGTAAGTTCATCCATTGTTCTTGATCCTAGTCACACATTTTGTAACCCTTTGAAGAAACATCCTTACTGTTTCATCTTCTTTCATCTGAAGTGTCTCCATCCTCACTCTCCAATTCTAAAGTTTGGCTCCTTTAGTGTATATATATCCTTCATACCACTAATACATTTGGGCCTCTTTTCCAATGGTCATTTCCCTTTTGTGAACTTGGTATTTTTTTTTCAGAAGTGCCTTATAGAATCGCAATTCTGATGCCATTTACAATGTCACAATTGTGACAGTTGTGGGCCCACATTTTTTTTATAAAAAAGACAAAGTTACCCAAATTCATTTTTATTTTATCGCACGAAAGTAGTGGAAAAGGTAGCTCTGCGTGGAAATATCAAACCATAGGAGTGCCCCCACCCCATTATTGACATAAGCTAGAAGCTGTGAAGCTACCTATTGATCCATAATGAGATCAAGATGAAGTCCCATCTTTCCTTCACATGGTAATTTGGATCGAGAGAGGGCTATCCATAGGAGAGAGGTCAATTAATCAAGAGAGGGAAATCCATAGGAGATAGGTCAATCAATCAAGAGAGGGAAATTTGTAGGAGATAGGTCAATCAATGGAGAGAGGGCATTTGAAGCACAAACACAACCCCAAAAAAATTTAAGCACCCAAATGTTTTTTCAGAGAGGGCATCGATTATTGGTTCACAAATATAGGTTTGTCTTGAATGTTTTGACTAATGCAAGGATAATAGATAATGCATTGATTGAACTTTACACTGGTATAGATTCCATATCCACTTAAGTTTTCATATATGTAGGCTCCAACATTTGTTCAGTGCTTGTCAATGAGAAATTTGTGATGTCTTCTCCATCCATTCAACATATATTAATTTCTATCTCTTCAACATGTTAGCCAAGCTCAATTAAACTACCTCAAACAAATCCTAGCCAGGTTGGCCCAAGGTTGTTAGAAGATTATTTAATATATATTTATACCAAGTTGGCTTAGATTTTTATGCCATCAAACTCGGTCCTTGAATGAATTATTTAGTAATTTTGCTAATTTATTTATTTATTTAAAAAATTGGTGCTAGCGAACCCAGCCACCATCAATGACATTACAAAAATGCTTTCCCACTACTTTCTCTTTTTGCATTTTTTATATGGGAAAAACTGCCCCTTTTATCAATCTCATGGTTGCAGAACAACAATATCAATTAAAAACACCACTATATGAATTATGAAACCACCACTATGTTAATTATGTTACTACAAGTATACAATTATAATGTAATATTGTCCTTTATCTTCCAAAAGTCACAAATTTTGCACACAAACTTGAAACAAGGTGACATCTCTTTGAAAATGCATAAGTAAGAGCAACCTAAATATTCATTTTAGGTGCCATCAGACTAAAATGTCTATTTTTTTACCCTGCAAGACAACTACATTTATGAGACCAAAACTATGTCTATCCAATCCAAGATAAAGATTAAACTTGAACAAGTGATCTATGTGATGATCTAAATCTATTTGCAGATAATATGCAGTAGTTTGAAGGTTTCTAGTCTCACAAAATTTACTATTGAAATGTTGAAGAATATAATCCTCCCTCTCTAGAATTTTTGTCCATGTTTCTTGAACAATACATCCCCACATCTCTTTATTCATTCTCCATGGAAATGCTTGATTCTAAGGTTCTTCAAGATAGAAGATAGAGGTCCTATGTTTTCTTGGGTCTCTGTAATGTCCCCCTTATTGAAACTATTAATATCTTGGGACTATTTACTTATAAATTCAATTGCAAGATAATCCCTTGTATTAAATACTTGCAAATGTAAAGTAAATTCTTTTAACACTAAGCAAGAATTAGATAATTGATCCAACTTGTATAATGACAATGATGTTTCTTCTCCTCTAATTGTATAAGTCTTACTAGTGGAAATGATATGCATATGGAATGTACTTATTGTCAGAAAGTTGACTATACTATTGTATATGACTTAATATAGTGTTGTCATTATGGCAACAAAGTCATATAGTGTTTTGGAGTCAACGCACATTATCAGAAGATCAAATTTTGGTTAAGTATAGAAGAGTGGACAATTAACAAAGCACCAGCAGATCAGAGCGTCAGCACACATGCATATGACCTAGTTATGGTATGTGCCCTTGAAGTTAAGCTTATATGTATGTATTCATGCTAAGTATAAGAGTGCATGATCAAATGAGACCATATGATGAAGATACAGAAAGTTGAAGAGGTACAACCATTGAATGCCATAACAAAACAAAGTATGCAGTCGACTGTTGGTAATTTGATTAGCGGTGATAATATTGTTTTGTAAAGGCTATGTGCCTATTGTATTTAGGTTATAGACATGTAATTATGTTTTTATGTAAACACGCTTGAGCCAATTCAATTGGAAGCATTGTATGTAATCGGTTATAGGCTGACCTAGTTAATTGTTTTAATAGCGCATATAAATATGAGATGTGCCCTTTGTAATAGGCATGGAAGTTGATATAGAGTTGAGATAAGTAGAGTAGAAGTATGAAAAGAGTTATTAAGATGTATTAGAGCTTTGCAAGAGGACAAAGAATCATCACATCAAAGGAACTGATCAGACAAGCAGTGTCATAGTGCCAGTTCATCTAGCAGATATAGTGTGTATCTGAGATCAAAAGGTTGTATCCTTCACCACTTGAGTAGTGAGCTCTAGGAAAATGTGTCCCCACCCTTAACAGGGTTATTGTAAAAGACTCCTAACAGGGTCCAACCCTTGAAAAGGTCACTGTACTAAAAGCATTATAAAGACAAATCCTAACAGGGTTAAGGATCTTCTAACAAGGATCATAAGACACTAGTACAAAATATTAGTGGGTGTCAATTCCCAGTGGGGTTTTTACCTATTTGGGTTTCCCTGTAACCATATTGGTGTTATGTGTTGTGTTCATCTATCTTGTTTATGTTAATGTTCATTTCAGCACTTAAGCATTCAAGTTAAGTTTAAAGAGTAAAGTGAAAAAGTTTAAATATAATGAACACTGATTCACCCCCCCTCTCAGTGTTCCCATTCCTAACAATTGGTATCAGAGCCCTAGTCCTTAGCAAAGAATTTTAACCACTTGAGGATATCATGGAAAAGAAAGAAATGAAACATCTGAAAATGAATCTTGAAGCTACTCTGGAAGACCTTGACAGATCTGAAAAATAAATTGAAGAACTGAAAGAAAAAGTCGGTGATTCTCAAGCAGTCATCAAAAGACTAAGAAAAGATTTGAAAGAATGTTCAAACAGTGATTTGGGGAAGATGATCAAAAAGCTAAATGAAGAGAACACATCTCTGAAAGATTAGATTGAAGATTTGGATGAAAAGCTAACTAACAATCAAGAAGTTTATGATGAACACATCAAGGAGAACCTTCAAATAAATGAAGAATTGAGGCAAGCAAACATGGAAATCTTGGAGCTAAGAAACAACAAAGAAAATTTGAAATTTGAGTTAAAAGAAGCTAATAATCACATTGACAAATTACACACAAGAAAGGATATGATAGAATCTCTGTTATATACTTAGAAGCTTAAAGGAGATACAAACAACATTGGATTCCATGAAGCATGAAATCAAATTGATGACATGTGAGCAAGAATGAAAGCACCAGAAGACACCACAGATGCTAAGGAGACAAGAAACTAGACTAAAGACAATAATGAACCATCTAAAGATGAGCACAAGCCAATAGACCAAACTTGTTATGCATGTAATAAGCATGGACACATAGAAATGAACTGTAAAGAGGTAAGACCTTTCAATGGTTACTGTTATTCATGCAATAAATTTGGTCATAGAGCTATGAATTGTAAAACAAGTTAGAAGAACACAAATTGGCATAATCAAAGAATTCAGAATCAACCAAATACAAGAAGTTCTCAGAGCATTACATGTTAGATTTGCAACTATAATGGTCACTCAACTAGATAGTGTAAAATGGTAACCCATGTCAATGCACCAAGGAATTTAAGGCCTCCAGTTATTTGTCACTCATGTAACAAGGCTAGAGACATCTCAAAGTTTTGTAGATCAAGAATGCAAAGTCAGGAAAGCCCTAAGAAGATAGAAGAATCAATATTGGATACTGAAGGAGAATTCAAGTTTGTGAAAGCTTAAGAAGATGTGAGCATGATTTGTTCAGAGACAAAGAAGGATAAGATTGATGAGTATGTATTGGATGCATCCACAGTGGACGCACCCTCTACATCTAGATAAATGGCCCTTAGGGTCATAGTGGGAGCTAATTTATCTCTAAACCCCTCTGCAGCTAGTATACTCACCCTCAGAGTATGCACCTTTGGATTTAACTTTTTGAAGAATAGCAAAACCTATGTGCAAGAGCGCACTAGCTGATTGATTACAGAATGAAAGTTAGAAATTTTTAGTGAAAGTTTGGTTTACGCGGCAAGCATTAATGGCAAAATTTTCACTTTAAAGTACACAAAGACTTGTAGATCACTCATTTCATTTTATTTTGAGTGATTGGAGAGCACATAAGCCCTAGCAGTTGTTTATGAAGGATTAAAGATTGATTCACCAGCGAAGTAGTGTAATTGATCAGTTGTGGAAGCCCTAATCGGTTGCGTCAATTCAGAAGTTCTTGGAAACCATTAGGAAAGTGATATACAAGTAAGTGATGGCTACTCCTATTGTATTTGATGTTGTGGAGAAGAAAAGATATGTATTTAAGAGGCATCTATTCAAATCTACATTGGATGACCTAGAAGGGGCATTCTCCCGCACTCCTATGGGTGTTATGCATGTAGAAGACATCTGAGCATATATTTACTGCAAGAAGGAACCAATAGGACTTGATTGGATAAGAGCACACTTAGAAACCATGATAAAACCTTCCTAGATGTGTATGCACAATTTGAAAACCACCCTATAATTGAATATGCTACTGCATATGAGTTCTATGAGTCCGAATGGATAAAGAATCTACTTAGCAGGATTCATGATGACCTATTTTGGATAGGTGAAGTGCTGGTCAAAATAATAGGAGACCTTATAAATGAGATGACAGACCTCTCAAGGAAAGGCATCATTCTTCTAGTGGGCAAGGATGTTAGAAAACTTGTAAAACAGTCATGGAAGTCAAGAAGTGATAGGCATGGAATGACTATTGATCCTATAGAGGAGAAAGACATCAAATTAATTTCTATGATACTAGGATATAGGTTTCAACACACAAGCAGGGTGAATAGTGTGTCAGTAGCCACAATTCTTGCAACAATAAGACTTGTGAGAGAAAATGGAGAGTTTAATCTGTGCGAGATCCTACACACACAACTGATAGATAACATTAAAGCCATTAAACATGACAAGACCAAGATATTCAGGTTTGGGTCTTTGATAATAGACATGTACTTCCACATTCTTGGAAAAGTGTCATATTTTTATTTAGACAAAACTATTCCTACTATGCCACAAATATCCTTCAAGACATCTACTGAGAGTACACTTAAGGATTATATGGAGTTAGAATTGAAGATATTCAGGGTAAGAATGTAGATGAGGTGTAGGATACCTGAGAAAATAGTTGAAAAATACAAGGACAACATTTTCTTTATGGTGGAGACTGATACATGTATGGAAGCAGTTGAACCAAGGACAAAGTGGATTCATCCACTTGGATATGAGGTTGAGGAGCCAATCCTAGAGGCATATTCTCAAGTACTGTTATCAACACCTAAGGACCCTAATGAGCCAAGATGGGGGACTTATGAAGAGAAAACAAGAGAAGTTGATGCAGTTTTAAATAGTACAACAACTAAAAGAAAAGTAACCAAGGTTACTTCTGAGATATTGAAAATTCATGGAGTAACTCAAGAAGACCTAGACAAAGAAAGACAAGAAAATATTTCTTTGGGAATTGAGAGTGCATCTACAGTAGAGGCAAAGTCTAATGATCCAAAATTGAAGAAGGAAAAAGTGGAGAAGTTTGATGATCCAAAGGGAAAAACAAATGATACCCCTCCTACGCCCAAGGAAACAATTGATCTTACTGGTCCTCTAGAGTATAAGACAATGGAAAAGAGGAAGAAAGAGATAGGAACTAGTCATCCATCCTCATGCACTACAAGAAGCCAAAGAAAGAGTACTCAAGGACCTCCACAAGTAAGTTTTAGACCTAGTCTAAAAGTGCTAAGTTCAAGGATAATTGAGGAAGGATTGATCAAATATGAAAATTTTATGATAAGTACTATGAAATAGATAAGTTAGATATTCATAGCATGATTATCAAGCATATGCTTAAGTTTAAGAAGACAGTACAAGAATTAAAGATTGTGATTCCAGACAATGTTTGGAACATTTTAGATTTCTTGAAGAGACAAGCAATGGAGGAAGATCTGAGAATAAGAGAGAAGATCTTAGATGAGAGTCTACTAGTATGTTCTCTAGAGGAGAAGACCTTATTGTTAGATTTGGTTAAGCCACATCTTAGAACCAAGTCAAGAACTTTGCATATAATAGACAAGAATTATGAACTAGTTGCAAAGGAAACATAAAAAGCCTTTGAGATAGTTTTCCTGAATAGGCATATGTTCCCACCTACTGTGCCCACTACTCAAGTGCCAAAAAAGGTAGAAAAGGAGTGAGAGACCATCAATGTACAAAATATAGGTCCTCAGGATTCAACACCTACAGTTGTAGCACCCATAGAGGTAGAGAAGCCCGCGTCTATGGCAGAAGCACATAAGGATGATACAATTTTTATTGACAATGTTGAGATTGCAATGGCAGCCTCAAATATTGATTTGGATAAGTTTGAAGAAGATTTTGTAAGCACTCAAGAGGTTGAGAATATATGTGGTAACACTCCTCCTAATCAACAAGAAGTACTGATTAAGGATGAGACAAAATTTGAAGGAGAAAAAGAAACAGAAAAAGAGATAGAAAAAGAAGAAGAAAAAGAAAAGGAAGCAGAAAAAGAGAAAGGACAAGTAGAGATGAAAGATAGTGAGAAAATAGATGAGCAATATGTTGAGATTCTAGTCAATGTTAAGCATGAAGTGATGGATAGCACTCCTATCACTCCATTACCCTCAACATCATTGTTGACAAGATTGACACCAGACACCACTAGTTTGGATTCTTGGGGAGAAGAAGACCTGATCAAGATCAGTGTCTTAGCCATGGAGAAAGAAAAATAAAAATAGGTAATGAGGAACCCCTTGTTTTTTGAATTAGTCAACATATTGAATAGTCTATTACCTTCAGACAAGAAAGTGTCTAAGGTTAATACAGTTGATGATGTGAGCCACATCCTTACAGTCTTTAAGACTAATTTTTCTAGTTTGGAAGAGTTTGCATCTCAAGTTGCAAAAGAGAAGTTTATGAAGAAGAGGCTAAATGAATTGGTTAGAAACTTTGCACTTGACCTAAGTTCCCTAAAGATTGGTCAAGAATCTTTGAAGGAGTTTGCAACAAAGGGCAGAAAGATTATTGCTGATTGTATGGATTAGGATAAGTTGATAGATGATCATTTAAAAAAGATCCAAGAGGTAGAGGCTATGATAGAGAATGTGAGGAAATTTGTGGAAGATCCCTCCACTAATGTAAATATGTGTAATAATGTATATCTAGGGCAGATTGACAAGATTGAAAGAGTAGAAAAGGAGATGTCTAAGATAAGGGAAAGGTAGACACAACTTAGGAATGCTCTTGCACCCTCTCTAGATATTCTTAATTAGAACATCAAGGAGATTGATGCCACCATGGTGACATATGATCAAGGTCCTAACACAGACTTGGAGAAGATGGAGAAACTACAATATGCATTATGCACCCATCTATAGATTGTTAATGCACTGATTGCATTCTAGAAGCAAGAGATCCATAATTTGCAGATAGCATATCCGAATGTACTTTACCTATAAGTACTTGTAGAGATTTAGTTTTTTAGCACCTTTGTCATTAATGTCAAAGGGGGAGTATGTATAGAATATATAATTATAGATATGTAAAGGAGATGTATAGTATAGTAATAAGACTGAGGGAGATATAAGTTAGAGTTTTTGGATAAGAGGATAGATAGTAAATTTTCCATATTCCTTTGTTGCCATCAATGAAAAAGGGGGAGATTGTTAGCAAGTTGACTATACTATTGTATATGACTTAATATAGTGTTTTCATTATGGAAAAAAAGTCATATAGTGTTTTGAAGTTAGCGCACATTATCAGAAGATTAGATTTTGGTTAAGTATAGAAGACTGGACAGTTAACAAAGCACCAGTAGATCAGACTGTCAGTGCGTGTGCGTATGACCTAGTTATGGTATGTGCCCTTGAAGTTAAGCTTTTATGTATGTATTCATGCTAATTCTGAGAGCGCATGATCAGATGAGACCATATGACAAAGATATAAATAGTTGAAGAGGTACAACTAGTGAATGCCAGAACAAAACAAAGTATGTAGCCGACTGTTGGTAATTTGATTAGCGGTGATAATATTGTTTTGTAAAGGCTATCCACCTATTGTATTTAGGTTATAGACATGTAATTATGTTTGTATGTAAACACGCTTGAGCCAATTCAATCGGTTATAGGCCAACCTAGTTAATTGTTTTGATAGTGCATATAAATATGAGATGTGCCCTTTGTAATAGACATGTAAGCTAATATATAGTTGAGATAAGAAGAGAAAAAGTATGTGAAGAGTTGTTAAGATGTATTAGAGCTTTGAAAGAGGACAAAGCATCAACGCATCAAAGGAACTAATTAGACAAGCAGTGTCATAGTGCCAATTCATCCAATAGATATAGTATGTATCTGAGATCAGAAGGTTGTAGCCTTCACCACTTGAGTAGTGAGCTCTACGATAGTGTGTCCCCACCCTTAACAGGGTTATTGTAAAAGACTCCTAATAGGGTCTGGCCCTTGACAAGGTCACTGTACTAAAAGCATTGTAAAGACAACTCCTAACGGGGTTAAGGATCTTCTGACAAGGATCATAAGACACTAGTACAGATTATTAGTGGGTGTCAATTCCCACTGGGGTTTTTACCTATTTCGGTTTCCCCGTAACCATATTGGTGTTATGTGTTGTGTTCATCTATCTTGTTTATGTGAATGTTCATTTCAGTATTTTAAGCATTCAACTTAAGTTCAAAGAGTAAAAGTGAAAAATATTAAATATAATGAACACTGATTCACCCCCCTCTCAGTGTTCCCATTCCTAACACTTATTATGATTCACTGATACATAGAATAGATCTAAATATAACTATTGTCACCCAGGATTACACCTATAGCTTGATATAACATCTAGTTATGCACTTGATATAACATCTAGCTATCTTGTTGAAACATGAAATCTCTCTTGGGTGGTGGGTTATCCTAAAATGAGAGAAGAGTCTCTAGATCTGGCCGGTTCCTAAATAGTGCTCACCTAAAACTAAATTATATGCGGGAAAAGGGATGAGAAATGAATACTAAACCTTAAAAAAGGTGATACATCAATAATTGGTATGAAACTTCAATTAAATCAGGATGAATTATTGAAGATAATAATGATTCACAATACCTAGATGAGCAAGCAACTGCAATAAATAATTCCATGCAAGGACCCAAAATCTTTTGTTTTGGAAGGAAAACCTAAGCTTTACCAATTTTTTGCAAAAGAATAAGGACACAAACAAAGACCTATAATTGCAAGTATCTAGATTTGAATATGCAATGAGGAATGTAGTTTGAATGAAGGATAAACACAACATAAAAACAAATAACCCACAATATTGCCTACTAAAAATGAGAAGGAACTAATGTATCTATATAACCAATGCTAAAAAAATCTCTGCTACAAAGTGCTCCCACAATCCACTCCAAAATTTGCAATGTGCAAAAATAAGAGTCAAAAGAGGAACCTCAAAAAATGAGGTGAAAATACAATAAATAGAGCTCAAAACCCTGACTCAGATGCAAAAAATAATACATGAAAATCTATTTTCAAAACTGCTCCAAATTGTGAAGAAACCCATCAAAACTGCCCTCTAGTCCATGTTTGACTGATAGCTCATTGAAAACTACCTCAATCTACTCAAAAATAGCATATATCTGCTCATTGACTGCATGGGAAAAAATAACTTCCCCTAGACTAAAAATGAACTTCTTGTAGCATGTAGTTAACTAAAATAATCTCCAATCACTAAAATTTGAACTTTTAAGTTCGCATGAAAATCACCTTGAGTCTCCAAATCTAAAACTGCCCCTTGCCCATTCTCGCATAAAAATAATCAATTATTCTAAGTGTCTTATACATTTAACACTTTAGAATATTGATTTTACAAGGTAGTATGCATGCAAGAATTTATTATTTTATTTATTACGTTATTTAATATACTTTTTTTGGGTCTATCGTTATTTAATATTTATTAAATAATAATATTTAATAGATATTGAATAAAAGAATAAAGAAAATAATAAAAATGAAGATGAATTTAATAATGATTATATATATATATATATATATATATATATATATATATATATATATATATATATATATATATATATATATATATATATATATATATATATATATACATACATATATATATATATATATATTAAATGATAATAATTTAATATACATAAATAACAATGTAAACCCCATAAAATAAAAGGGAAAACATTTAAATGTCCATCCAATCCACTCAGACCTGGAACTTTTATAAGTAAAAAACTATGAAAAATTTACGCAAGGGAGGATGGGGAGAGGGGCCAAAGGAACACCCTAACCAGATCCACCTTGCAAAACAACACGTGGAAGCAACAACACAAAAACAATGAGAGAGAGAATGCAAAAAATTTGATATATTATCTTCAAATTGATTCATACATGCTGGGCTATAAGGCCTTCCCGATATAGGCCAGATATTACAATCAATTAAAGAAGTCCTCCAACATGTGAGGATCTACCAACAATCTCCAATTTTCTAACTTCTATCTTCTATCTCCAAAATTGACTCCAAACTCTAACCTAACAACTACATTTATACAAGAGGCTACAGAGCCAAGTCGGCCTTGAGATCCAAAATCAACAGAAGAGATGACTAGATCTAGGTCCACACACTTCCCAATGATGGATACCAACATTAAATCTATGACCCAAATTAAATGCATAAGTCAGCCTCAAAAGAAATCCAAAACAAACAACTCAGTAATCAAGGAAATCGAGCGCCAGACAAGCATTACCGAGTGCCAGGGAAATTCACTAAGTGCCAGAGAGATAACCGACCAACACTAGCGAACAAAGGAAACTGAGCAACACCAAACCAACTCGGTCAAAGAAGGAACCGAGCAACATAGACAAACTCAAATATGTTTTTGGTGACACAGGATTGCCAAGGACCCGAGATGCTCCTGCATCAGACACCTAGGGTTATTTGAAATGATTCTCTGAATCATGAAATAGGTATGATTCAAGCTACATCCAACTCAGACTGTGAAATCCATGAACTATCTTCGGTCAGTCTATTCTTCCACTTTACCAGATATTCCATATAATGTTTTCCTCTTGTACTTTTGCCAATTCTTTGCTTCAAAATCTTTTCAACTTCATCATTCTACTTCTTAGGATAATCCATCAGTACTATCATGTCTTCATCAGGTTCATGAAACTCATACAAATCAATAATGTTGAAAATAGGTGATATATCCATGTCATCAGGTAACTCAATCTCATATGCATTTCCACTATCAAATTTTCTCAAAATCTTGCAAGGTCCAAACTTCTTCATCTTCAGCTTCCCATATGTTCCAACAAGAAATCTACCTTTCTTCAAATGAACCATCACTTCATCACCAACATCAAAAGTCTTATGTCTTCTTGACCTATCAACTCTGTCTTTGTATTTTTTATTACTCTTTTCCAGCTTAAAGTTCACATCTTCCTGCAATGTCTTCATGTACTCAACAAATTTTACTCCTTCAACACTTCTCTTTCTTTCATCAACAATGTCTCTCAAATCTAATATACCTCTCAGTTGTATGCCATTTACAATCTCAAAGGGTGTTTTTCCAGTACTCCTATTAACTAAATTATTGTATTCAAAATCTACTTGTGCCAACACAGAATCCCAATTACTTGGTGTGTCTCTAGCTAAACAATTCAAAAGATTACCCTAACTTCTATTCACAACTTTTGTCTATCCATCGGTTTGTAGGTGAAATGTAGAACTATATTTCAACTCAGTACCAAACTTTCTCCAAAGAGTCTTCCAAAAGTATCCAACAAATTTACTATCTCGGTTAGAGATAATACTCCTCGGCAATCCATGCAATCTGACAATTTCTTTAAAGAAAAGATCTGCTACATGTACTGCATCTGATGTCTTTCTACAAGGTATAAAATGTGCCATTTTATAAAATCTATCCACAACATCAAATATAGAATCATTACCTCTTACTGTCTTCGGTAAGACAAGAACAAAATCCATACTGATGTCAATCCATGGTTTCTCATGTACAACAATTGGTGTATACAATCTAGTATTCTAGCTTACTCCTTTTCCAACTTGACAAACTCCACAACTTTTCACAAATTTCTAAACATCTTTATACAACTGTGGCCAAAAGTATTTCTCAGGTTAAGCAAATTCAATATTTTATCAACACCAAAATGTCCAGCCAAACCACTACTATGTTTCTCCTTTATCAAATTAGTTCTCATTGGTCCTCTCGATATACACAATTGAATACTTTTAAACAACATACCTCCTTGCATAAAATATTCATCCCATTTAGTACTCAGTTGATCTTGAATAGGTGCTCTGCACTTTCTCCACAGCTCAGAAAAATCAAGATCAAATTCATAAGAATCTCTCATGCCATCAAAGCCTAGAACTTCAATTTTCATCTTGGTCATCAAAGATCTTCATCTACTCAATGCATCAACAACTCGATTAGTGACTCCACTCTTATGCTTTATCACAAATGTGTAACTCTACAAATACTCAACCCATTTCATATGTCTCCAATTTAACTTATTCTGACTACCCAAATACTGTAAAGCCTTATGATCAGTATACAACACAAATTCACTTGGCATCAAATAATGTCTCCATTTCTTCAGTGCTTGAACAATAGCATAGAATTCTTGATCATACATAGAATATTTCCTTTTTGCATCATTCAACTTTTCACTAAAGAAAGCAACAAGTTTACCTTCTTGACTCAACACAGCTCCAATTGCACTTCCACTTGCATCACATTCCACTTGAAATACCTTACTGAAATCAAGCAATGCCAAAATAGGCAATTCAACAACCTTCTGCTTCAGAGTCTCAAAACTTTTATAATCTCCATGTGTCCACTTAAATTCTCTTTTTTCTCCTCTCATAGTCTCAGTCATAGTATTACAAATTGAACTAAAATTCCTAATGAACTTTTAGTAAAAACTTGCCAAACCATGAAATGATCTTACCTCACTAGCATTCTCAGGTGTAGGCCAATTCAAAATAGCTTCAATCTTTTTAGGATCCATTTTCAAACCATCAGTTGAAATAAAAAATCCCTAATACACAATCTCCTCTTTCATGAATGAACACTTTTTCAGATTTATCAGCAACTTTTCCTCTTTCAATCTCTGCAAAACTTGTCTAACATGCAAAAAATGTTCTTCTCTGGTCTTACTAAATATCAAAATATCATCAAGATATACAATCACAAACTTACCCAAGAATTTCTTAAAAAATTCATTCATCAACCTCATAAAAGTACTCGGTGCATTAGTTAAACCAAAAGGCATAACCAACCACTCATACAAACCTTCTTTTGTCTTGAAAGAAGTCTTCCATTCATCACCTTCTCTAATTTTGATTTAATGATACCCACTTTTCAAATCAATTTTAGTAAAATACTTTGCTCCAGTCAAACTATCCATTAAGTCATCCATTCTCGATATAGGAAACCTATATTTCACTGTTATCTTATCGATTGCTCTGTAATTAGTACACATTCACCATTCTCCATTCTTCTTAGGTTCCAATATAGTAGGTACTGCACAAGGACTCAAACTGATCAAACCTTTTTGCAACAATTCTTGAATCTGTCAGTTCAATTCCTGATTCTTGGTAGGTGTCAACCGATGAGGTGCCTTGTTTAGTAAACTAGCTCCAAGGATTAGATCCATGCAATGATCAATGCTTCTCTTCGGTGGCAAACCATCAAGTACATTATCAAAAATAATTTCACTGTACTCGATGAGTAACTTATCAATCTCCTCAGGGACACTATCCTCTATTTTCTTACTCGGTTTGTTAGGAATCACGGCAAAACATTCATCATTCTTCTTTAAATCCTTAACAAACTTTCTTCCTTCCATTAAGAAAACTTTCACAGTTGGAAAACATTACTAACAGGTTCTTCCATCAAAGGTAACAAGATTTTTCTTCTCCCATCAGCCCAAATAGTATATTTATGCAATCTCCCATCATATATAGCATGTCTATCATATTGCCAAGGTCTACCCAACAAAATATGACAACAATCCATAGGCATGATATCACATAACACCTTATCATTGTACTTTCCAATTTTCAAATTCACATTACATTGTTCACTTACCAAGAGTGTATTCTCATCTTTGATCCATGAAATTTGATAGGGCTTCGGATGTTCCAACCTTTTCCACTGCAACTTTGTGACCATATCCTTAGATACTAGATTCTTCGAGCTACCACTATCAAAGATTACCTTCCAAAATTTGTTAGAAACTCTACATCTCATCTTAAAAAAGCTTTTCCTTACTAGATCTTCTTTTTTACCTTCATTCCAAAGTGCTCTCCTTACCATCAAGTTATTTTCCTTCTCAGGTTCATTCAATGACTCTTCTTGCACCAAAGCATTTCTACTGCTACCAGCCTTCTTACTTGCATGTGTACACTAAAACAATCTATGTCCTTCTTCTCCACAATTGTAACAAGTTCCTTGAAAACCACCTCTATTATAACCACCTCGGTAGTTATTGCATCTGCCTCTAAATGAATTTTCACCTTTCCACTCGGTCTTGCCTTTATCCAGAGTGGTCTTTTCAGGTTCAGATCTACTATTTTCACCATGAGATCTACCTCTTCCTCTAGGGAATCTACCACATCTACCTCTTTGTCTCTGCTCATGTCTCTTATTCAATTTCTCCTCATCTTTCAATGCAAATTGATAAGCCTCTTCAATATTCTCCAATTTGACCAAACTGATTTCTTCTTGGATGGAAACTCTCAAACCATTCAAGTATCTAGCAATTCTTTTGACATCATCTTCATCATGTCTAGATCTGATATCTCATCTATAGAATTCCTTAGTATATTCTTTTACTGATCTATCTTTCTACCTTAAACTTTACATTCACCTAGCTAGGTTAATCTGATAATCACAAGGTAAGAAATTTCCTTTCAATTTATTCACCATTTTATTCCATACCTTGATTTTGTCTTTGCCTTTCCTCTTTCTATGCAGCTGTAGATGTTCCCACCACAAGGATGCATGACTTTTCAACTTTGGTCTTGCAATTTTCACCTCTTTTCCTTAGGTACATTTTCATACTCAAATTAATTTTCCATCTCAGTGATCCAATCCACCAATTCATTAGAATCTAATTTTCCACTATACTCAGGAGGATTAAAGTGTGGTGTAGAATTCAAACTTGTCAAAGCCTTCAAGGATATTTCTTCACCCTGATCCATCACAGGTGCAGGTTCTACATCACCTTGTTCTACCTCAATTTCATCATCACTAACATCTTCAAGATGTCTTCCTCTTCTCTTGGCTGTTTCAACAGCTTCTAATCTAGCAGCAAGTTGTATCAACATGTCTGCTAATCCTGGATCCACATCTTGCCTCCCACAAACCATCTTGAAAACCCTCTACAATTGTAGGTTAGATTGCAATCTGCTACCCCACAATAATTCAACTAGGGCTTCACAAGAAAGAACCTTCAAATATAGATTCACAAACTTAGATCCAGATCTCACCTCACTCTAATACCACTTGACACAAGGAAGGATGGGGAGAGGGGCCAAAGGCACACCCTAACCAGATCCACCTTGCAGAACAACACGTGGAAGCAATGACACACAAATAGTGAGAGAGAGAATGTAGAAACTTTTATATATTATCTTAAAATTGATTCATACATGCCGGGCTGTAAGGCCTTCCCAGTTTAGGCTGGATATTACAATCAAGTACAAAAGTCCTCCAACATGTGAGAATTTGCCAACAATCTCCAATTTTCTAACTTCTATATTCTATCTCCAAAATTGACTCCAAACTCTAACCTAAAAACTACATTTATACAAGAGGCTATCGATCCAAGTCAACCTTCAGATCCATAATCAACAGAAGGGATGACCGGATCTAGGTCCACATGCTTCCCAGTGATGGATACCAACATTAAATCCATGACCCAAATTAAATGCACAATTCAGCCTCAAAAGAAATCCAAAATAAACAACTTGATAAGAAAGGAAACCGAGCACCAGACAAGCATTACCAAGCGCCAGGGAAATTCACCGAGTGCCGAAGAGATAACCGACCAACACTGGTGAACAAAGGAAACCGAGCAACACTGAACCAAATCATTCAAAGCAGGAACCGAGCAACACAGACAAACTCAAATATGTTTTTGGTGACATAGGATTGCCAAGGACCTGAGATGCTCCTACATCACAAATTGCATCCAATTATGAAAAGGGAATAACCCTAAACATACTTTTATTTAGGCATTTTTTATTGTTATCTTCCTAGTGCCACCATGTTGTTAGGGTTTGAGGATTTATAGAAAGTGGGAATGGTTTTTCTTGAAGACTCTATTATCTCCGATCTTGGCACAAGTATTTTGATATATATCTCCATGGCTTATTACATAAAATGTGAAGCTTATTGAAGCACAATAAAATCATTCTATTTCTTTTTGTTTTGCAATGAGATCTTCTGCAAATATCTTGTAGACATTTGATAGCACACTGTATGTTTAAAAAACCCCAGGTTGTGGTTTGGTGTACTTGTATTTTGTTGTGCCCTTCAAAATCTGTATTTTTTCCTCTTATCGTGAGCTTTATGATGTATTCATGTTGAATTTTTTCCTTTCTCTATGACTCAGCAAGCTCTCAAGAGTGCTTTCATTCCAGCACGGTCTCGATTAATGTATATAGTAGCTCATTCTTGTTGATTTACTTTTTCTGAAACCTGAAACATATTTTTCTTGTGCTTACTTTGGTTACATTTCAAAATGTGGGTTTACCCATTAGGGAATTTACCGTGGCTTGAGTTTTGGACTCTTTCTCCCTGTCATGAGCTTTCAGTTATACTTTATGATGTAGAATAAAATGCCTAATTGTTCAAACCCTAGTGACTTTGTATTTTTGACATATTTCATACTGTAGCATATGGGTTTATTTTCTACATTTTAATTCTATTAATAAAGAGAAAAAACCTAGTGCTACAGTATGAAGTCAAAGACACTCCATATGAACATATTTTTAACCTCTTTCCATACTATGATTAAAATATCTATGAATCATGGCAACTCTCGGTTTCCTTGAGGCTGTTATCTTACTCTGCTGAATTTAGATTTTAATGGAAGTGAGTATGTGTTAATGAGTTCATCAAACTAATGACTCCATTGGAGAAACCCATACCGAAGAGTCATTTAAGAAATGCTCATCATTGTGTGTTGTCCCAATGGATTCATCAGTAGATGGTGGGAGTTAGAACTATCTATTTGCATAGCATGATTCACCTCAGAGTATTCAACACTTATGTAAACATGATTTCTGATTTTTCTCTTATGACACTAATTACACATACTGTCCTTATAATAGCATGATTGCTCAATTAATCTATATTTAAATGCATAGATTCTGAAACTATCTTTTTTAATTAAGTCATGTCTGCATATTAAACCTCCTGTAGAAAAATACTTACTGTTATATTTCAATTCTATTTGTTGATAATATTGATATTCCTTGCATTTCCATTTGAATTGATTCTCTGATTTATTGTTCTGATGTTCATAACCTCTTGGAGCGTTATGAACTCCTATAGCAACATGAAATTATAAAAAAATATCATAGACCTCCTGTAGAAAACTTCTTCCTATAGCAAATTGATTTCATATAAAAATGTTGTTGCTTTGTATAGCAAATTGATTTCCCCTGTAGTAATCTATAATTTAAGTAAAAAAATTATAATATATGAGGTGAATGATTTTCTTTCGAAGGGAAAAATAATAATTGTATTGGCAAATTTTATGTACCGTTAAAAAATTTATTTATTTTATTAGCTAATCATTCATTAATTATGGGAAAAAAATATTTTATTGGTGATTTTCAATAGATGGGACACGATTTTATTGCAGATTCAACAATGTTATCTATTATCGATAAACATAGATAGTCACATCGACACGTAACCTAACAACAACATCCATTATTTTATAATGTTAAATGTATTATTTGAGACCGTCTGATGATCCTAGATCAATGGCTGAAGTTTAATTCTAGCTCCAATTTCTTGAAGGAAACATAGTTCTCCAGGAAGTCACCAAAATGTTGACATGCATCAAATTAGTTTGCACTATAACCACGATCTAATTAATGCAACATCACATCGAGAGAATAATGCCTTAATTAGTTACCAACTTGTTTGCATGACTCTGTGCATCTTAGAGAATAATGCCTTAATTAGTTACCACTATAACCAAGATCTAATTAATGCAACATCACGTCGAGAGAATAATGCCTTAATTAGTTACCAACTTGTATGCATGACTTTGCCCGATTCTTGTATTCCACACATACGATCATACCTAATATTGATCATTTCACCATTTTAAATGTATTACACGTATCAAGTATTACAACTGGTTAGTACTAGTAGGTTGCGTGGATGGTTGATAATGTATCACAGTTCCAGTTAATAATTGAAATATCTTATCACTGACATTAAATTGAGTAATGTTACCTATCATGACACTTTTTCCAATTTCACACACTCATGAATTTAATATGAAAGATTTACATAATTTAGAAGGACAAATGAATTAATAAGGTTAGAGAAAGAATTGAGGGCTATTTATAGATGATCTATGCTTCTTTCTTCTTTAATTATCCTTTGGTTTAGGTTTGTCTCTGCTAAGTGCTTGAAAGTATGCCTTTGGTTTAGGTCTTTAGGTTGTATAATTTTATCACATTCTAATTTTTGATATTTTGGTAGTGGTTTTTTGAAGATGGACACTCTTATCTATTTGATAAGTACATCTAAGGAGGATAAAAAGGCCTTTTTGGGCCTGGTCTCAAACCAAACACTGCAATCAGTTTGCAAGGAGAATGGTTCCTTTACAAATGAGGCTGTGAGGATGGTGTTGGGCTGTGAATTTATTGATAATATTGATAGATACTGAGTTAACACAAACATTACATCTCATTTTTTGGCATCTCTTCTAGACCTCGAAGGAGACAAGGTGGATATGCTCCTTCTGTTAAGGAGGGTATTCAAACAAGAATTCCTAGGTGACGATGTTCAAGTTTTCATTTTTGCACAAATAGGGGTTGGGATCCCTTGGGCAAGTGATTTACCCAAGCTTCTCTAGCCAGGCCAAAATGTGGCTAGGCAACCTTTTCTTTTGAACTTGAATGTTGAGCAGTTGACGCACCATAGGAAATGGGCGCAGATTGGTAGGGATTTTCTTCAAAAGTGGTTTCTCTTGGATGAATTCACGGACTACAGATGGTTGCATGAATTATCATAGCTTATCATCTCTGAAGAATTCTACTTAGATGGAGGGGAAAATCCTTAGTTTTGTGTTACCCAGGACCATATGGCTGGAATTTTTAAATCAAAGGGTTTCTGTATTTTGTTTTTTTGGACTATAGATTATAGTAGGTTTTTTTTTTGCCACTACGTCACAACCTACCTCATTTTGTCTTCAAAGTTTTGGAGGGACTCCAAGTCCAAATATTGTAAGTTTGTACAAAATATTAATGAGAAATTTGTAACTTCATTTTAGTTTGTTTTTTATGCATTGGATACCCTATAATAGTAGTAGTTTAGTTATTCTGGGAAATTTTGGAGGAAATACGACAATTGTAAAATTTTAGAATATATTAATGGAAAATTTTCAAGTTCGCTAAAATTTTCAAGTTGCTATTTTTAACAGTCTAGACTCCAGAGACACAACAAGATTTTTATTATTGTTTACTAATTAATTCAAATTAATTATATGCCAATTGCCAAATTTTCCAATGTGCTACTACCGTATCGATGTGTAATAATGTAATTTTGATTATAATACAAATAGAAATAATTCAATTCAATTCAATCTTAAAGTTTGAGTTAAACATTACTTAATATATAACTAGCCTTAGGATTCAACGACTATGATTAATGGAAGGACCAAAAAATACCTTTGGTAAAGTCTATCTTTGTAAAGCTTAGATAGTTCCTCCATACTAAATGGCCACTTCGCAGATGTATCTTGTCGTTAAAATTCAATTTAATAAGCAAGGCATGTGATTGGGTGAAAAATAAAACCCAAGCCTAAAGCCCTACTAATCTCTTTACCATGCGCATTGATAGGTCCAACGTAGGCCCCATGGCCAGAATAAGTGTATAGTCATACATTAACAAAATTACGCATCAACTACAAAATACAACATATGTTGTACAAAGAAAAGAAAATGGGAACTTGATGCTTACACTAAAATTAGTTCCAGTTGTACTCAGAGAGATAATCTTGTTGGATACCGTCAAGAAAATGAATACATTATTGATTATTTAGCAGCTTTGTTCAATATTGAAAAAGAAGGTTATTTTGGGGCTCAACTAACATTAGCCATGTTTCTCACTGACTCAATTGTAATTTACTCTATGACCTCAACCGAACTGATAAAAACATGTTCTCTATTCCACTAAAGATAATTCATAAATTATTTAAAAACTATTTTTATTTTAGAATATTAACAATCTTCTTATTTAAGTATGTTATATTCCTATTTGTGAAACACTTTAACTTTATATATTTAGGGTTTTCCAATTATAAGGTATGAGAATTATATATGATTATAATTATCTTTATCCATCTTCTGAAAAATACTTTCACTTTGATGTTCTTTTTTAAACGTAAATGTTATAATCAATAAAAATTATCATTTTAACTATACTATATACCTCTTCAACAATGTTACTATTAAATTAATTAAATTTAAATGTTATTATCCATTAATATCTAAAAAGGAAAAAATAACAATGTCCTTTGCAAATAACTATGATGTACCCACTGCACACTAAGGTGCGATTGCTAGTATTTAAATTGTATTTAAATTTCATGACAGTGAATGCTAACTACCATTGGATGAGAATATATTGATGATGTATGGTAGATTTCAAGATGAAAGGGAAAAGAAACCCCATTTTTGTAAACCCTTTCCAGAATCATGCCACATGTCCACTTGCATGGTAAACCATCAATATCATTCGATGATGACATGTTACTCATGAGGTGACTAGGTGACTACTAGTACTAACAAGGCAAAAGTTAATGGGACCCATGTGGCCATGACACCAGATGGTAACTAACAATGACCATTGGATGATTATAGATCAATGAATGAAGTTGTATTTTGGGTTGAAAGGGAAAAGAAAACCTATTTTTGCAAACCCAACCTGAAATCATGATGTGTGTCCACTCACATGGTCAGTTTCATTTGATGATGACATTGGACTCATGAGGTAACAAGGTGACTAGTAGTACTAACAAGGCAAAAATTAATGAGACCCACAACACCTAATAGTGACTAATAATGACCGTTGGATAAGCATAGATCAATGATCGAAGGTGTATTTTGGGCTGATTTGGGGAACAATCACCTCTATTTGCAAATATCCCACAGAAACAAGGTACGTGTCATGAATTAACCCTCAACTAAGTATAATTAAAATCTAAATTGGTGTAAACTGCAAAATAGATTATTTAATAAATGTTTTAATTTTGTGTGTCTGACTAAAGTTGTGATTTCAAACAATTAAGTCACACGTGTCCTAGTGATATCAGATATATGTCTTCATAAAGAAGCAACAAAAGTGACACGACTGGCGACTGAAGATTGTACAATTTTTGCCCTTTAGGTTTTCATTCTAAGTTTTTTAGTTCTAACTAGTATTGGAGATTTAGAAAGGGGTTACGACTTCTAGGTTGAGGATTGAGGTCTGAGGAATGCAATAGAGTCTCTCAACTCTCTGCCCACTCATAGTCTGCACAAATTGAAATTAAGGGTAAATACTAAAATCCTAAACACCTACGTCCCACATTTTAAATTTTCCAAATCTTGTGGTTTACAAGCTTACTATTTATATTATAGAAAATGAATTAGCCTATTAGGGTTTAATTTTGAATCACCCTTGTAAATTGTAGCTATGTATAATTATTTGAATTTTCCTACAAGTAAATAGTGATACTATTTACTATGATGGGCAAAAAAAATACCAAGATTATGAGTAAAAGACAAAGTCAGATAACAAGCTTCCATAATCTGGTTAAAACACCAACTTTCAATGAAGAGTTATGTGATATTTATGGTCCTGTTATCCATGGAAATAAGGGAATAATGGAAATTAGATTTGTACTTGAAAATAAGTGGAATGATCTAAAGAAGGATTCAAAATTTTATCCATTTAACAACATGGTAAAGGCAAGGAAAAATAAAATTGCACCGTGGGTTGTTGGGTCGACACACATGGTGTTACCTCAAGTATTCCCTCGCCCAGAAATTGTCATGTTCTACACCGAAAATTATGATGAAAATAGAAAAGAAATTATGAATAAAATACCCAGGAGGAAATTTTGTCCATAACTGAGAGTGAATTTGCTAGTCTATCAGACCTAGGGTTTGAACAATAAAACTCAAACATGCACATTGACCTGGGAAAGCTGGCAGATGATTGTGAAAAAATAGATGTAACACAAAAAGATTCATATATTAGAGGTATAACAAGTGGTTCTAGTCTGAATCCAGATCATAAACCTCCTTATGATTATGATATTTTTGTGTAATGGGGTCAAGATACTATTTCCTTTGCTAGCATTTTGTTTGGGATTGGATAGTAATAAAGAAGTTGGTGCCAACATTCTTGAAATGATTTTTCATATTCATTGTGAAAATGAACTAGTAAAATATAGTTTTATTGAGCACATTGTTCATTGCATGCAAGAACAATTACTAATGATTAAAAGAGGTTCATAGAAGACATTTAGATTCACAACCTACTTGTGCTATCTTCTCTTAGCAAAGCATCATGCAATATTTCAGACAAAAAAGCTTTGCAGTCAGGTCCAAAATCCAATATATGAATGGACACCTGAGATAAGGATGATTGATAACATAAGGAAATACAATAATTTTGTAAACTTCTTTTTGGCACCAATGTATCATAAAATTATAGGCACTCCAATGCCTAGATTGTTTGTTTCTTTTAGAGATTGCATTCAACTCAGAAGTCAAATAAAATTAACTAACTGGTACTTCATGGAAGAGTACATTGTGTTAAGTTTTTACGGTTCAGTGGTAGAACCCTACAAACTTCCAATACATGTGATAGAGAGGGTATTTTCATTGGAATATGTATGGAAGATGGAGAGCACAAATGTACTCTTTAATGGTCAGCAAAAGAAAATGATATTTCCTTTCTTGCCTTTCTTATTTGGAGGGTTGACATTTGAGAGAAGAGGATTCAAAGTGGCACAAGATTTTTTTTTCAATTTTTCACTTTGATGTTTTCATTCACTAGCAATATGATCCACTCAACATAATTGGAAAAAATCTTAGAGAGAATGGGAAATCTACAAGAAAATGTCAACATGAGAGTATGACATTGATAGAAAAACTTAAAAACATGGAGTTCTGGGACGAGGTAAAAAAAGAGATGGATAAATACGCCGCTAAAAATAATATTTCAATACAGGAATTATCATCACAAATTATGGCATTGCACAAATAGAAAGGAAAAGTGCAGTCCATGACATCATACAATTTCTACTAGAAAGTTGTTCAACCATCAAGAAAATCTATTCCAAAAGACCTAGTGGATGAATGTACAGATGGTAATTGAACTCAAACCAAAATTTCTGATTTTTGAGAAATGAGGAAGAATCTCAATGAGCTTAAGACCTCTACAGATCTTTATGAAGTGGAAGAGGATAAAATATTTAGTGATTTGTGGAATAAGGAGCATCTAGCTGAAGCATATCACAATGATGATGATTGTCCAAAGAATGAGTATGAGCATGATTCTATGAATTGAAAATTGACTAATGTATTTTCAATTAGTAGTGGAGTTGATGTAACCATGAAAGAAAAATATACCAAAGGGGCAGATATTGTAGAAAAAATGGGCTTTCCAGGTTGGGGTGGTCTGGGTCCCATAGGACAAGGGCCTTGGTTTCCACTTGTCCCACTAGTTCAACCAAAATATGGTGAGAAACCAATCATTGGATTTGAATCATCAGATTCATAAAAAAATACTACTCAGTCTCATACCCTTTCACTTTCATTTGTTTCAGCGTCAAATCCAATTCCACCTATTCCAAGCACTCAGATTCAATCTGAATCAACTGCCACTCCCACTGGTGTGGATATCATGCATAGTACTAGTGGTTCAAAAATGACATTACAAGTGAATATGGGATCAGTGGATCCCAGAGATCAAGGCAGTGTAAAAGAAGAAAAAGGTTATGACAAGCACAACAATGGAAATGGTGACTATGAGTCCAACAATTGTCACATCTTCAAGACAAAACCCTTAGAATAGTCTAAAAATTCCACTTGTAATGGGTCAGGGTGTTTTTAATCCTTATGGCGGAATTAGGAGAACCACAAGAAATGTAGGTGGAAGCTCGTACATCACTGCAAGTTCTATTTTACCTTTCAAACATTCAATTATGTCAAAAAAACCTAATTTTTGTTACAATGATTTTGTAACTAACTTTGAACAATAAAAAAATAAGAATAGACAAAATACTAAGAAATTGAAGAGGGATGTAGTTTTTGCAGCTCGTGATGCAGAACCTGCATCAAATAGGTTATTTCCCACATATGACCCAAAGAAATAAATGGAGTTCATGGTTGTTATTCCCCTTGCTAGAGATAACAATCCACCAGAGAGTCAATTAGATCCATCTGAACTTCAAGTTAGAACCCTCCAAATGGATTTATCCAAAATTTAAAATGTGGACAAGATAAATGTGTTGAAAATGACCAACCAAGTGGTCTACAATTCAGGGATGAAGTTAGAGAGAGAGAAAGGAAAGCTTCAGGGAACAATAGATAAGTTAAAGGTAGACCTGAAAAATAAAAATGAAAAGGAGAAAACAATAGATAATAGGTGCAAACAATTAGAGAAAAGGATAAAAAATTCATCCTCTAAAGAAGCAATTGGACAAAAAGAACATATGGACGCAGAACTGAAAATTTTGAGGGAAAAATTGGAAGAGAACAATAAAAAACTTGAGGATGAAAAAGTCTCTTCATTAAGTTTATACAAATGCATGGAGACTGCGACACATGCAAATAATAAATTAAATAATGAATTGGAGAATGAGAGGTTAAAAGAAAAATAGTGGGAAGAGAAATCAGAGAAAATAAAAAAACATAGTGAAGACTAGTTGTTAGAAATAAGATAAGAGATAAAGAAGGCAAATAATAGAATTAAAACTTTTAAAAATAGCTTGAATGATCGAGTAAATAATACAACCAAGAAAATAAAAAAGACTTTTGGGGGCAAATAAAGGTGACAAATGATACATTGTGTGATTGGTTTGAATTGAATGAAAGTCTTAGAGATGTTTTTGGGAAGCTCAAAGAGCACATTGAGAAGAATAAATTTTTTGGTCAGAGACAAAATAATGCAAAATAGATTTTGCAACAAATCAACACAACCATTGACAAGCATTTGGTAAGAAAGGGAATTTATGACTGCGTTTGTGCATCAATAAAGGAAAAATTTGTCTTTAAAAAATATCATAAACTAATAGAAGGAGAGGAAACTCTGGCCTTATATGGGACAAACCTTGCCAAGATGAATAACAAAACAGCCAAAATGATAGGTCTTGGTTTGCCAAGTCCTAGTCTTAATAAATAATCAATGAATTTCGTTGGAAGAGAAGCTTACAAAAAAAAGTTGGAAGAAACAATGACGTCTGATTTAGGCAAGCTTCCTCAAGACACAACTCATGAAGGCATTGCAAAGTGCATCAAACCATTGACAAATTTGAATATAGTATTGGAAGGATCATTGATTTCAAGTCACTCTTCCAAGTAGGGATGGCTAACAAGGTTGCAGGTCATTTACTATAACTTGACAAATATTGATCTTACAACTGACGTAGATGATAGAATAGCTGAGAGGGGGGTGAATCAGTTATCCATAGTCCCAAACCAAAATGTATAATTCAAAACAATTTACTCAAAATACTATACCGTCTGTGCTTTTACCGATTACCAGTCAATAACATATAATGATTACCGATCAAATCCAACATGTAATATGTAAACTATGATAACAAAAAATCACCACAATGAACACATAACACAAAATATTTTACGTTGAAACCCTGTGAAGGTAAAAACCACCTAGGACCGGCAACCCAAAAATTGTTCACTCTTCTGAAGTGAGGTCGGTGAAGACCCAACCCTATTAAAGGCTACAAACATACTGTGAGGTGTGACCTTGTTAGAGGATTTTAGACCAACCATTATCATCCAACCAACATTCACTATGGGGTTAACAGGATAACAATGTTATTCTATGAATGATACATATAAGACTTTCCTATTCCACTCTGTTAAGAGATTTTTCTGTATACAATGGTTAAACTATAACAGTAGGTGATCTAATTACAATACAACTTTAATTGCAGATGTTTAGATCTATATTATGCTCATTCAAATCCTTTGATCAATATATCAATTTTGTATCAACAATAATCAATGACTTACTGTCACTCGGTAATAGCTTTCTGACGCTTGGTAAAATCTACAGTTCAGTTCTCCTTAACTAGTTTGATCAGGCATACATGATGCTTGTTCATATGATAATTCTATAGTCTCCTTCTTCTGGCATGAGTTTCATAACGAAACCCTAGTCTCTTAAATAGACAAGTAAACCATTTTCTTCTCCTCCATAAGATTTTGCTGCTCATTCTCCTCTATCCATTTTGTTGCTTAAACCTTTCTTGGTTGATGTGCTAGTAACATGTTTTAATTCCATCCTTTAGATCTTCCTTGAATTATGCTAGTCATTGATCTTCATAACAAACATTATCTCCATCTCTGATTTTGAGGTACTTTACAACTCATCAATCCTTATCGGCGAAACTAATCATTTAGTTATTTTCTCCTGCTCAGTTAACAAAGAAATGTGTAGATGAACACAAGCTTGGTTTATACTATGCTCGGTATACACTACACTGCTCGGTGTATACTATGATGCTTCATCAACTGACCACACTACCTTGTGTCTTTTAGCTCTTTTCCTCATTATAGATGAATGAAACATAGTCAAGTCAATAACATAGGGTCATAGACTCATCAACAAGTTACCCAATGTATTCCTTATCCTCATTTGTCATATACATCTTCCTCATGTAGATATTTCTATTCTTCATCTCTTTTACTCCTTTTCTATAGATGTTTAGGTATTGTAATTTACAAGATAAGTGTTGTCAAAATAGTTGACATCAATGACAACATATTACTAATTTAATCATATTACATATCTAATCGACAACTCAGTGATCTCTAATCATAGATCTTCAATTAAGTTCTAAATTAGTTGTAGTTCATCAATCTCTCCCTTTGGCATTGATGGAAACTCAAGTAATATGAAATATACCATAAACATACCAAACATGTATTCTACAACTCTATGAACAAATGTTGTTCAAGCTCTCCCTAGCTTAATATGTTTAATCACTACATTACTCAACAACATTACCAATGCAGCTTTGACATTCTACAGAAATGATCTTTTCAGCTCTCAGATTCCTTATTCTTTTCTCAGTAACTGATCTTCAATGCTCTCCCTTTCTTTCAGTTTGTCTCTCCCTTAGATAGATGTTTAAGTGTTCTCATTGGTGCATATTGTTTCATATTGTTTATCTCTCCCTTTGACAACAATTCCAAAGAAACAAATAAACATACAGCTCTGTAGTATCCATGTAACTCTCTTTTGTCTAGTGCATACTTTGTATCTTTGTATACTGATATGCCAATCTTTTCCAGTTCTCCAAACTTTTCACAACCTTAGACATGATCCAAAGTGTGAACTATGCTACATCAACATGAATGATCTTCTGATAAGATTTGGCTGATGCAACATCCAGATCACATTAGTGACCGGTAGACAAGGGATGGACCCCAAGTCTAGTCCTCAAGTATTCAAATGTATCCTTCGGTAGAGGCTTTGTAAATATGTCTGCAAGTTGTTCTTTAGATGTAACAAATTCTAGCTTAACTTACTTCTCCTGTACTTTTTCTCTTAAGTAGTGATACTTAATAGATATATTCTTTGTTTTAGAGTGCATCACTAGATTCTTTGAAATGTTTATTGTTAGGATTAACAAGGCAGAAATAACAATTATGTGCAAATATAACTAATATCAGAAAATAATAAACCACACAGAATAGAACACAATGGCACACAGATTTAATGTGGTTCACCCAATCCCTGGGCTACGTCCACCAACAGCAAGTCCAATATTATTATTATCCAGTGATTACAACCTGATTACAATCCGTAATCCCTTACAGCCCAACTCTGCCGCAAGTACTAAAATCATACATTTTAAAATCCCTAACCCTAAGCCATATTATACAATATTTTCTCGCTTTAGGGTTAGAATGAGTTATAAGTAGTACAGTACTTTCCTGGATAGTACTTTCCTGATTAGTACTTTCCTGGATAGTACTTTCCTGATTAGTCACCACAAGCTAACAATCTCCCACTTGGTGACTGATCAGTATCCACACTATACTAAAAAACCTCCCACTTGGAGACTGATCCTGTAGCAATACCGCTACCCACATGAGGCTCCCACTGGATTGAACCACCTTGGACTCAGTTGTTCCTTTATTTTGTTCAGTCTAAAAGACCAACTGAAGCTGAACATGAGTTCAACTTCTCCCTTGTTACTACCTTGGTAAACATATCTGCTGGATTATCATCAGTATGAATCTTTTCCAGCCTTAACTGTCCATCATCCAAAACTGATCGAATGAAATGGTACCGCAACTGTATGTGTTTTGTCTTTGAGTGCAAAGCAGAATTCTTTGCAAGATGAATGGCACTTTGGCTATCTGTATGTAGAAAATTATCCTTTTGTGGATGTCCCAATTCTTCCATGAAGAATTGAAGCCATATCATCTCCTTGGCTGCCTCTGTAGCAGCAACATACTCTGCCTCTGTAGTGGATAAAGCAACCACCTTTTGTAGTCGAGAAATCCAACTCACTGCTGTCACACCAACAGTAAATATATAACCTGTAGTACTCCGCCTGCTATCTATATCGCCTGCCAAATCTGAGTCAACATAGCCTTGTACAGTAGTAGTAGAACCCCCAAAGTGTAAACACTTACTGGATGTGCCTCTCAAATATCTGAGAATCCATTTGACTGCATTCCAATGCTCAATACCAGGGTTACTCATATAACGGCTAACGACTCCCACTGCGTGTGCAATATCTAGCCTAGTACATACCATAGCATACATTAAGCTCCCTACAGCTGAAGCATAAGGTACCTTAGACATTTTAGTCTCTTCTTCTGGTGTCTTGGGACACATATCCTTAGTCAATTTCAAATGACCAGGCAAAGGTGTGCTGACAGCTTTGGCATTTTCCATATAGAAACGTTGCAACACCTTCTCAATATAATCAGCCTGAGATAGAGACAATTTCCTATTTTTTCTATCTCTACAAATTTTCATACCAAGGATTTGTTTTGCTGCCCCCAAATCCTTCATAGCAAAAGATTTTACTAACTGTTGTTTCAACCCCTGAATGTGATCCATGTTAGACCCAGCTACAAGCATATCATCAACATATAAACATAAAATAATGTAGCTGTCATCATCCAACCTCTTAAAATAAACACAATGGTCAGAATGACACCGACTATATCCATGCCCATTCATAAAAGTGTCAAATTTAATATACCATTGCCGAGGTGCTTGCTTCAAGCCATATAAACTTTTCTGCAATCTGCACACCAAATTCTCCTTACCCTTGACCTCAAATCCTTGTGGCTGAACCATATATATTTCTTCATCCAAATCACCATGAAGAAAGGCTGTTTTAACATCAAGCTGCTCTAAATGCAAATCTTCAGTAGCCACAATACTTAAAACAGTACGAATAGAAGTCATTTTAACAACTGGAGAAAATATCTCATCAAAATCAATACCATGTTTCTGTGCAAATCCTTTTACAACTAATCTAGCTTTAAATCTTTTCATACCTCCATCCTCTTCTTTGATCCTGTAAACCCATTTATTCTGTAAAGCCCTTTTACCTGCAGGTAACTTACATAAATCCCATGTCTGATTTTTCAGCAAAGAGTCCATTTCATCTGTCATTGCAGACTCCCACTGAAGCTTTGTATCCACCTGCACAGCTTCATTATAACATTCAGGTTCACCAGCATCCGTTAACAGAACAGAATACAAAGATGGAGAAAATCTTTCTGGAGGTCTACTTAGCCTTGTTGACCGTCTAACACTCACTGGGGTGTGTGGTATTTGTTGTTGCTGTTGTTGCGGAGCATAAGGAACTACTGGAACATGAACTTGTGGAGTATCATCCAGTACTACATAGTCATTTTCTTTCTTCTCATGCTGCAGCAACAAATCTTTGTACAATACTTTCTCATTGAATATGACATCCCTGCTTCTTACAATTTTATGATTTTCAAAATCCCAAAGCCTATAACCAAATTCATCAATGCCATACCCAACAAATACACATTTCTTTGACTTAGCTTCCAGCTTGGTTCTATTTTCAGAATCTATATGTGCAAAAGCTTCACAACCAAAGGTTTTGAGAAAAGAATAACTCACCTTCTTACCACTCCATGCTTCCTCTGGAATACCACAGTCCAAAGGAGTAGAGGGGCCTCTATTGATTAAATAAACAGCAGTGTTCACTGCCTCTGCCCACATATTTTTGGGCAGCCTAGCATGCAACCTCATACTCCTTGCACGCTCCATTATTGTCCTGTTCATGCGTTCAGCCACTCCATTTTCTTGTGGAGTCCTTGGTACAATTTTTTGCCTACGAATACCATTAGAGGAA
Source organism: Chamaecyparis obtusa (assembly GCA_027943335.1). Lineage (NCBI taxonomy): Eukaryota > Viridiplantae > Streptophyta > Pinopsida > Cupressales > Cupressaceae > Chamaecyparis > Chamaecyparis obtusa. The sequence goes on from BSBK01000041.1 coordinate 896,429, forward strand.
CAATATTCTTCAAATTCTGTGCTGCAATACTCACCACCATTATCAGATCTGAGACATTTTAACTTTTTACCAGTCTCAGTCTCAACCAAGCATTTCCATTTCTTAAAAGTTTGAAATACATCAGATTTCTGTCTAAGGAAATAAATCCATACTTTTCTTGTTGCATCATCTATAAATGTAACATAATACAGAGAGCCACCAAGGGAAGATACCTGAGCTGGTCCCCATACATCTGTATGTACAAGCTCTAATCTCTCATTTTTCTTTTCCTTCCCACTCTTCACAAAACTAACTCTCTTTTGTTTTCCATAAACACAACTTTCACAGAAATCCATATTGACACATTTCAGACCAGGTAAAACTTTCTTTGAATGAAGTAATTTCATACCTTTTTCACTCATGTGCCCGAGTCTGTTGTGCCACAGTGCTGTGTCAAAATCTACAACAATAGTTTGATGTTCTTCCTGCTCAACTGCAGCCACTGTTCCTGAGCATTCATTATCTTCTGAAACAATTAAAGTAGAAGGAACAGTATGACCTGTACAAAGATATAAGGTGCCTACTTTCACACCTTTTGCTACTACTAAGGAACCTTTTGAAACCTTCCAATTTTTATCATTAAAAGTAACTGTGCAACCCTCATCACCCAGTTGCCCTGCTGAAATTAAATTCCTACTCAGCCTTGGAACATGTCTTACCTCTTGTAGTAGCCAATGATTCCCATTCTGCAACTTAATCTTAATTTTTCCCTTTCCAACAATCTGACAGGGTTCATTATCTCCCAAATAAACTAGCCCAAAATCCCCTTGGACATAATCAATAAAATAACTTCTATGGGGTGTAGCATGAAATGAAGCCCCAGAATCTAAAACCCATGAATCATCAATACTTTCCAAGGACAAGAGCAAAGCATCCTCCTCAGATTTGTTACTTACCACATTTGCCTCCTTGTTTCCATCATTTTTGTCTCCTTGATCTTTCTTCCGAGACCAACAATCTTTCTTCTTATGACCTGGTTTTCCATAGTACCAGCAATCATTTGGCCCTTTAGATTCAGACCTCTTTCCCTTTGATTTTCCTCTTGATTTCCCATGATTTCCAGAGTTGTTTCCTCTATCTCTTGTTCTGCCTCTGCTTTCTGTGTTCAATACACTACCCGATGTGGATGCCCCTGAGCTTTTCCTACGAATTTCCTCACTCAATATAACACCAATAACATCATCATACTTTAGGGTATTAGAACCAGAAACAGAATTACTAACAGCCATTACCAAGCCATTCCAGCTTTCTGGCAAAGAACACAAAATCAAGAGAGCCCTAACCTCTTCATCAAAAGTAATTTTAACTAAGGTTAATTGACTTGTAACTGTATTAAACTCATTCAAATGATCAGTAACTGATCCACCTTCTACCATTTTCATATTAAATAAACGCTTCATAAGAAATACCTTGTTTGAAGCTGAAGGCTTTTCATACAACTTCGCTAGGGTTTCCATCAGATCTTTAGCTGTCTTTGCTTCAGTAATATTGAATGCCACCGATTGTGCTAGGCATAGACAAATACTCCCCAGTGCCTTCCTATCCAAAATATCCCAATCCTCCTGAGACATTGATTGCTCTTTCTTGGCTACTCCCTCTAATGGCCGCCATAGATCCTTCTGATAGAGATAATCCTCCATTTGCATCTTCCATAACTGGAAGTTCTGCCCATTAAACTTATCAACCTTCAGCCTACCCTCTTCTGCCATTTCTCCCACTTAACCGAGAGACTCTCCCACTAACTCGTGAGACCTGCTTCAGAGAATAGATGAAAGAACGAATGAAATAACCTCGCTCTGATACCACTTGTTAGGATTAACAAGGCAGAAATAACAATTATGTGCAAATATAACTAATATCAGAAAATAATAAACCACACAGAATAGAACACAATGGCACACAGATTTAACGTGGTTCACCCAATCCCTGGGCTACGTCCACCAACAGCAAGTCCAATATTATTATTATCCAGTGATTACAACCTGATTACAATCCGTAATCCCTTACAGCCCAACTCTGCCGCAAGTACTAAAATCATACATTTTAAAATCCCTAACCCTAAGCCATATTATACAATATTTTCCCGCTTTAGGGTTAGAATGAGTTATAAGTAGTCGGCCCAAATAACCGAAAAAAGTAGTCGGCCTCAAAAAAATTTTCCTGGATAGTACTTTCCTGATTAGTCACCACAAGCTAACAATCTCCCACTTGGTGACTGATCAGTATCCACACTATACTAAAAAACCTCCCACTTGGAGACTGATCCTGTAGCAATACCGCTACCCACATGAGGCTCCCACTGGATTGAACCACCTTGGACTCAGTTGTTCCTTTATTTTGTTCAGTCTAAAAGACCAACTGAAGCTGAACATGAGTTCAACTTCTCCCTTGTTACTACCTTGGTAAACATATTTGCTGGATTATCATCAGTATGAATCTTTTCCAGCCTTAACTGTCCATCATCCAAAACTGATCGAATGAAATGGTACCGCAACTGTATGTGTTTTGTCTTTGAGTGCAAAGCAGAATTCTTTGCAAGATGAATGGCACTTTGGCTATCTGTATGTAGAAAATTATCCTTTTGTGGATGTCCCAATTCTTCCATGAAGAATTGAAGCCATATCATCTCCTTGGCTGCCTCTGTAGCAGCAACATACTCTGCCTCTGTAGTGGATAAAGCAACCACCTTTTGTAGGTGAGGTCGGGAGGAAAAGTGTATAGTACTTTCCTAGATAGTACTTTCCTGATTAGTCACCACAAGCTAACATTTATTGCACTTGTGTTATCACAATATATAATCATTGGCTCAGTGATTATCTCATTCATACCTTCCAACACTTGCTTAATATATGCAATATTTGAATAGTTTGTAGCAGCAGCAACATACTCTGCTTCAGTTGTAGACTGAGAAATGAAAGCCTACTTCTTACTTGTCCATGTAACAAGTCTTTCACCGAAGAAAAATGCTCCTTTGATGGTACTTTTTCTATCATCCACATTTCTAGCCCAATCAATGTTAGTATAGACTTTGAGTTCAAATTTGCCTTCCTTAGGATACCATAATCCATAATCTTCTATTTTCTTTAGGTATCTTAAGATTCTCTTTGTAGCAACCATGTGTGACTCTCTAGGGTTTGCAAAAAATATTGCAACAATTCCCACAACATGTGCTATGTCTGGTCTACGATGCACTACATACATTAACTTACCAATCATAGATCGGTATAGTGTCTGGTTCACCTTTGTAGTTTCATCTTCCTTACTTAGTTTACATCCAGTAGCCATCAATGTTCCCATAGGTTTAGCATCTTCCATTCCAAATGTCTTCAATACTTCCTTTATCTATTTATATTGTGTCATGAATATACCATCATTCTGCTGAATCACTTGTAGTCCTAGAAAGAACTTAATCTCTCCAAACATAGACATTTCAAATTCACTTCTCATTTCATCAACAAATGACTTACAAATTTGATCTTTTCCTCCAAATATTATGTCATCCACAAATATTTCAGCAATAAGAATAGTATCATCAGTATCTCCTTTCATATACAAATTGATGTTCTCACTTGTTCTAACAAATCCAATACTTAACAAATAAGGATGAAACCTCTCATACCAGACTCTCGATGCTTGCTTCAGAACATATAAAGCTTTATGTAATCTACATACCATATCTTTGTTTTCTAGATCCATGAACCCTTCAAGTTGTTCTATGTAGACTTCTTCTTCAAGTATTCCATTCAGAAATGTTGACTTAACATCCATTTGGTAAACTTTGAACTTTTTGTGTGCAGCATATGCAAGTAACATTCTGACTCCTTCTAATCTAGCAACAGGTGCAAATGTCTCACCATAATCTATTCCTTCCTCTTGTGCATATCCCTTGCATACTAATCTAGCTTTGTTCCTTGTTACCTCTCCATTCTCATTTTGCTTGTTTCTGAATATCCACCTAGTACCGATAATATTCTTGTCCTTAGGTCTGGGTACTAAACTCCAAGTTTTGTTCTTCTCTATTTTTTCTATTTCCTCTTTCATTGCATTAACCCATTCTTCATTTTCTAATGCAACTTTTACATTCTTTGGTTCATAATCACAAACTAGACATGTACCTTGTCTTGCTTTACTTCTTGTTTACATACTAGCTTGTGTGTCTCCAATGATTTGTGTCTTAGGATGACGTCTTCTGACAAATCTTTCCAGTATCCGATCTCTTCTTTCTTGTTCATCTTGTGTAGCTTCATGTGTTTGCTCGGTAGGTCCTTTCTGCTCGTCGGTTTCTCTTTCTTGTTCCTTGGTATTGTTTTCTTGTTGACCAATTGTCACAATCTGTGGCTTTGGTAGATACTCAAGTTGTTCAATGTAAGTGAATCTACCATTGTCTTCCAGTTACTTTCGGCTTTCCTCTATATTCTTATCATCAAACTCATCAACTCAAACATTAGTACTTTCAATCATTTTATTAGTTACTCTATTCAGACACTTGTATGCTTTACTTTTACTAAAATATCCTAAAAATATACCTTCATCACCTTTTGAGTCAAACTTTCCATTTCTTTCATCTTTCAAAATAAAACATTTGCTTCCAAAAATTCTAAAATAACTTCCAGTGGGTTTGTGTCCAAACCATAAATCATAGGGTGTCTTATTAGTGTCCTTCTTCAGTTGTATTCGGTTTAGCACATAAAGAACAGTGCTAATAGCTTCTCTCTAGTATGTCTAAGCAACATTCTTTTCTATCATTAATGTCCTTGCACAGTCAACAATTGACCTATTCCTCCTTTCAGCAATGCCATTCTATTGTGGTGTCCTCGATGCAGAGACCTATCTTTTAATACCATGCTCATTACAAAAATTAGTAAATTCATCAGAGATAAATTCAGCTCCTCTATCAGATCTTAAGTATTTCAATTCTTTACCAGTCTCTTTTTCTACTTTTTCTTTATACCACTTGAACATATTGAATGCCTCAGATTTTTCTTTCAAGAACATGACAGTCATCAACCTAGTATAATCATCAACAAAAAGAATAAAATATTTGTCTCCATAGTAACTTTGAGTTCTCATAGGACCACATAGGTCGGTATGCACTAACTCAAGTATTTTCTTTGTTGAATAATCTTTTCTTTTGAAACTAGATTTAGTCATTTTACCTTTCTGACATTCATGACACATAACATGATCAGGCTTTGACAAGTTAGGTAGACCTGTAACTCTTTTCTTTTTACTGATCTTAATCATGTTATCAAAATTCACATGACATAACCTTTTATGCCACAACCATGCATCTTCATCTTTCATCATTAAACAAGAAGACTGATCATTATCAAGATAAAATATATTACCTCTAGATTGTGTACTAGTTCCAACAAGTCTTCCTCCATCATCAAATATTTTCACCTTTTTTCTTTCAAAAGAAACTCGGTGGCCTGAATTGTTTAGTTGTGCCACACTTATCAAATTATAGTTTAATCCTTTTACCCAATAAGCATTTTCACATTTTAATCTATCATTTATCATCAGGGATCCTTTACCTCTTACCATACAGGGTGCATCATTACCCATTCTTACAGATCCTCCATTGTATTCTTCAAGATAATCAAATTTTTCTTAATCACCAGTCATGTGATGTGTATAGACACTATCTATAATCCATGTATCATTCTTATTAACCTTAGAGATAAGTGTTGTCTCTACATACCTTTCATCTTCTTCTGAATCATCCTTCATTGCCACAAATACTACCTCCACATCATCATCAATGTCGGTATCAGTGATATCTTCTTCCTCAGTAATGTAAAACACCTTCTTGCCTTATCATTATTGTCTTTGTTGTCTCTATTGTAGTGTTGGTAGCCTCTGTTGTTTATTCTCCCATAGCTTCCTTCAGATCGGTCTTTGGTTCTTTCATCATCTTTCTTGTGTGGACATCTAGCAGCAATGTGGCCAACTTCTTTATAGTTAAAGCATGCTAAAGGTAATTTACCTCTATACCTTCCTTTACCTTTAGGTAACCTTTTGGCCATAAGAGCTTCAAGTTCATCAAGCTCATCATTAGTATTGCTATCACTATCATCATTATTATTTCTGCTACTACACTTACCAATCTTCAGAGAAGACATAAAAGTGGATTCAACATTCGACACAATACTATTATCATAATTATTCAGTTCAAATGTTGTAAGCTTTCCAATCAGATTATCAAGAGTGAGTGTGTTGTTAGGTGCTGACCTATTTTCATGAATTGCAGATATTCTGATGGCATAGATAGGCAATAGGGTCCTTAGAAATTTTCTTACCACAGTGTCTCCATCAATAACTCCATCTGATGCTCTAATAGCGTGAACTAACTCCTTTCTTTTGTTTGTGTAATGCACAATGTTTTCACCTTCTTTCATCTTCATGTCATCAAATCTTCCTCTTAATATTTCGGCTCTTGCTCTCTTGAAATTCACATCACCACTATAAACTTGAGCAAGTTTATCCCACATCTACTTAATAGTAGTACAATCCTTGATGTCTTCAAATTCAGCATCTGAAGAGGCAGCAACAATCTCCATCATAGTAACATTATGTTCATGCCTATCTCTTAGTTGATCAAGGGTCAAGGGACCACTGGGCAGTACAAGGTATTCATTCTCCATCAGATCTAGGGTAGAATTCCCAATTTTGGATATATGCAGCTTCATTTGACTTTTCCATATTCTGAAGTTATCTTTGTTTAGCTTTGACACTTCCCTCTTAAACATTTTGAGACCTTTGTGATGAAGTCCTTAAAACTTTGTTCCAAGCAACCAATGCTCTAATACCAACTGTTAGAATAACTGAGAGGGGGGTGAATCAGTTATCCATAGTCCCAAACCAAAATGTATAATTCAAAACAATTTACTCAAACTTCTGCAGCTCGGTAACATAAAATACTATACTATTTGTGCTTTTACCAATTACCAGTCAATAACATATAATGATTACTGATCAAATCCAACATGTAATATGTAAAGTATGATAACAAACAATCACCACAATGAACACATAACATAAAATATTTAACGTGGAAACCTTGTGAAAGGAAAAACCACCTGGGACCAACAGCCCAAAAATTGTTCACTCTTTTGAAGTGAGGTCGGTGAAGACCCAACCCTGTTAAAGGTTACAAACACACTGTGAGGTGTGACGTTGTTAGAGGATTTTAGACCAATTGTTATCATCCAACCAGCATCCACTATGGGGTTGACAGGATAACAATGTTCATTCTATGAATGATACATATAAGACTTTCCTAGTCCACTCTGTTAAGAGATTTGTTTGTATACAATGGTTAAACTGTAACAGTAGGTGATCTAATTACAATACAACTTTAATTGTAGATGTTCAGATCTATATTATGCTCATTCAAATCCTCTGATCAATATATCAATTTTGTATCAACAATAATCAATGACTTACTGTCGCTCGATAATAGCTTTCTAACGCTCAGTAAACTCTACAGTTTGGTTATCCTTAACTAGTTTGATCAGCCATACATGAAGCTTGTTCATGCAAAAATTATGTAGTCTCCTTCTTCCAGCATGAGTTTCATAATGAAACCCTAGTCTCTTAAATAGACAAGTTAACCATTTTCTTCTGCTCCATAAGATTTTTCTGCTTATTCTCCTTCATCCATTTTTTCGCTTAAACCTTTCTTGACTAATGTGCTAGTAAAATGTTTTAATTCCATCCTTTAGATCTTCTTTGAATTATGCTAGCCATTGATCTTCATAACAAACATTATCTCCATCTCTGATTTCGAGGTACTTTACAGCTCATTAATCCTTATCGGCTAAACTAATCATTTAGTTATTTTCTCCTGCTCGATTAACAAAGAAATGTGTCGGTGAACACAAGCTTGTTTTATACTGTGCTTGGTATACACTACACTGCTCGGTGTATACTATGATGCTTCATCAACCGACCAAATGACCTTGTGTCTTTCAGCTCTTTTCCTCATCATAAATGAATGAAACATAATCAAGTCAATAACATAGGGTCATAGACTCATCAAAAGTTACCCAATGTATTCCTTATCCTCATCTATCATATACATCTTCCTCGTGTAGATATTTATGTTCTTCATCTCTTTTACTCCTTTTCTACAGATGTTTAGGTATTATAACTTACAAGATAAGTGTTGTCAAACTAGTTGACATCAATGACAACATATTACTGATTTAATCATATTACATATCTAATCAGCAACTCAGTGATCTCTAATAAAAAATCTTTAATTAAGTTCTAAATCAATTGTAGTTCATCAGTAGAATGGAGTATACTAAACAAATTGGCAGAATCATCTCATCAATCATAGTATGTGAAAGTACTTTCAATTTCAGTCATCTCTCTATTTTTTTCTAATTACTTGAATTGAGTTGAAAGTAACAAGTTTGAACTTTGTTTTTTGAATAGGATCAATGTAGCAGATGTTATTGCTAATTTACTAAACTGGTCTATCAAATGCATAAATGCACAGTTGTAGAGATGTTGTAGTTGTCTTACTGATTTTGATTTTCAAACTTCACATTAGGCAAATTGCCTCGAAGCTATTGTTGCTTCCTTGTTTCTATAAAAGGGAATTCAAGGTCATTGGCTAAGGGTAATGAAATTAAAATTGGGTATTGAGTCATTGACTTTTGTAAACAGAATCAAAAAGTTGTGTTCTTACTACTATTAATGAATGAATTGTTACATTGTATCATATTTGTAATTAAATTAATGAGAATCTCTATTTCTAAGAATTGTAACATATGAATTTCTATGTTGTAAAAATAATAATGAAAATCTACAAGAATTGTACCATATGAGTTGAATAATGCAAATGAAAACCATTATTAATTGTAGAATTGAATCTTAATGACATTATCAACCACATTCATGTTTTTGACATTGAAATAAGCTATTATGCATGATTGATGGTGAGATACAAAAACTAATAGTAGCCTATAGGAAAATGTTTAATAAATACCTAGGACCTACTACTTCTACAATGGTTCAAGTTGCCACATCATATCATTATTGGGATCCTCGGATTCATCGCCATCAACTTCATACCTTCCTTGGTTCTTCAATATGTTTTCTTCACTCTGCATACCTTTTCTTAACTGATGCTCAACGCTAGTAGTACCAGTACCAGTACATGATTCAATGACATCATTGTCTCTGGCACTCCCACTTTGGTTTGAAATGTTGCTCAACCCTCTTCTCTGATATTTATTAATCCACAATTTCAGTGCCCTTTCATAAGGAAAAGTATTGACTTCATACCCAGATGTATCGAGCCTCAAGTAATTTTCCAAATTCTTGTCTAGTTTGTTTCTTAGATTTTACTTTAGAAATCCCAAAGCACTGAAAACTCTCTCATCCTCCACCAACCCCAATATCATGGTCAAACATAAATCAACAAGCTTGAAAATTTTTGATATTGAATCAATCAACATTTCGCTCTTAGCTATATTTTTCCAAAGCCTTGTTACCGATCCATCATCGTGGGGGTTCCACATAATTATATTGATCCCTCATTGTATGTGAAAAATGACCCGATTTCTCTCTCAAATGAGATTCATCTAAAATTCCATTTAGAGTTACTCCATTTAACTCTTTGGTTTTGCAAAAATGATCTATCAAAGTTAGTAGCCTAGTTCAAAAATCTTTTGAATTGTTGATACTCCAATACACAATAGCCATGGATTCAAGTGTTTGAATGGAGGGAATATTTCTCTAATATGTGAGGAAAGATCATAGGCAATGTGTTTCACAGAAGTAGTTACAGACTCAACGATGTTGGTAAAGTCTTCCCTTTTAACACTTGATAGTCACTTCCTGGGGTTCTTTCCTGGTTCCTTGAACTAAAACTTGGAAAAGTAATGCATTGGTATCTCAAATCCATGAAATTATACACATAACTCCATGTTTGCACTGATCTTTAAAAAGTTATCAGGGTTGTCCAAATCTATAATTTTCAGCTAGCTGGAAAATTTTACATCATCACATGATCGATAGAGATTATTAAGCATCATGCATGTCAATTTATGCAGTGCAAAATATTCTGCAATATACATAGCTCTTTTCTGGGCCTTTTTCATTGTATTTCTCATTTCCTTAAGGATGGGGAGAAGACCTGCTAATGTTACAAGTGTCTCTACATTACTTAACATTCACAACAGCATAGGAAATTTTGGTAGCCTTGCTTCTTTCGACTTGAGATAATTAGACCAAGGAATGATTGATATTCTAAAAAAAATTGATGCACTGGTCCATCCAAAGAGATCCATTTGGTATCATTATCCTTAAGAATCTTGTTCCCATCGGTTAGTCCTTTGGAAAAGTGTTGAAATTCCCTCAATCATTTTGGACTTCAACAGAAGTATTTGTAGAGCTCTTTGATTAAAAGTTCATTTTTTTATACTGGAGCATGCTTGCAGACAACTCCAAAAGCTAGATTCATTATGTGGGCCATGCAGTGAATGGGAGTAATGTAGGGTGCACAATTTTTTTTTATCTTTGTGCAAAGACTATTCCTGTGGCCTTGCATTACTAAAGCTCCATTCGCTCCAACACACACCAACTTTTTGGCAATCGTCATGTCATTTATACCTCCATATTCAATTAGAGAACTCTTTACTAGTTTAAATAAATTTTCCATTGTCGTATTATCCTTCATTTTAGAAACATTTAGTAGATAAGGTTGGAAGAAAAAATTATGTACATTATAAACATGTATGCATAACCAAGAAGTATTATCTATTGTGTAACCTCATCTAAAGACAATGCAATAAAATTTGACTCTTTAATTTTTGGCTTTAGATCCTCTTTTTCAACCTCGGCAAGACAACTTGCCCATTCCCATCCACTATTTACTGACCAGTGACTGTTAGGATAGTTATGAACTTTGAAAAAGTGTAATAAAGCACTCAATGATGACTAGTCTGCCATAGGATGCCATCTTCTCAAAATATTAAAGATAACACTTAACTGAACAACTTTTCACATTAATTCTACTTCCAATGCTTTTCCAAAACAAGCTTCAATAGAGCCTTTAACTTCACCAGGGTCGTCTTTATATTTAGTTAAAATTCAAATAATTTTGCATTCCTAACATGTTGAGATTCCTCCTTTTTTTTCTATCTTATCACTGATTTTTGAGCTCCATCTATCATTTTATTTTTGTAAACTTTACCCATATGCTTCTCTATGGTGTCAATTTTTAGCTGCAACCTCTTTTTCTTCTTATTTATCTTGGTGTAAATCTTACATCTGAATTCTATCAGAGGCTCACCTTCAATTGGATCATCCATTGGTTCAATGAATGGATACTTTGACACCCATTCTACTTGAAAATTCCTCGACAGATCCCACATCTGATCTTTTTTCGATTCTATATCATTATTTGAATTATATTTTCTTTCAGTCTTCGTACAAGAACATATAACATTCAGGATTATGCAGGATTATATATGAAAGACCCTTTTTTAGCTTTGTCTTTCTCTTTATGTCTGCTATGAATGGATACTTTGACACCCATTTTATTTAAAAATTCCTCGATAGATCCCACATCTGATCTTTTTTTGATTCTCTATCATTCTTTGAATTATATTTTATTTTCTTCTTCCCTACACCATCATCTTCTCTGACATTCTTAGTCTCATCTAAGTTGATTATATCATTATGGATACTCTAAGTTTAGGTATTTAACTAAAAATATTCTTCAAGTTCATCGTGATCTAAGATATTAGGTTCGCTGACTTCTTCAATATGTTGTGTAGGTTCAAGTTGTGAATCTTGAAAATCTTCTTGTGATGAAGTAGCTTCTCGATTTTGGCCAGAAACATTTCCAACACCATGACCAAAGTAAAATGATAAGGTTCTATGTTTTGATTTCCTCTCTTTTCTCTCCCCATATGTGGGATCCTTACCCTTATTCTTGTTCGACATCTCAATTCTTCAATGAAATAAAGGCTACTAGTGCAAAAAAAATGTTTACTTGTTGAAGAAGTGACAAGAGAACTACAATATATATAAATATGATTCATTGGCCCTAAAATCATGTTTGAGTACTCCCTGATCACCACTATTCACTAACTAGTCCCCACTAAATAAGAATAAACACAAAATTATATAATCATAACATAATAATCACTTACCTTTGCCTCGAATTCAATTGCAGTCATGACTCGCTAATGCACTCAACATTTTGAAACTTCGCTATCGATCAAATTGAGATATCAAAACCAATCAACCAACCTTGAGCCAAACCAATTTGTGTACAATACCACTGATGTATGACTGCATTTATACTAATCCTTTTTTGGTGAATCTGGCAGGAGGTATCAGGTATACAAATATTGTGTGAAGCCCGCGTAATTATAACATGTCTTGTGTTATTTCTCAGGTGATTATGGGTCATCCAATACCTTGGTATGATTAATAAAGTTGGCAAAAATGTGTTAGTTTGAGATACGCATCAGCAAAATGCCAGGTGAATTTGGGGACACCTATAAATATATATGTATAAAACTATTAGCGAATATAGGCCATCCATTTGGGGCTGCTTTGAAATTATAGGTGAATGTTTAAAATTTGACAAGTCCAAAAATTATATTCCATTGGTGATAATGTGAAAGAAATGGAGAAAATTAAATAAATCGATGGGTGATGGGCCTGGGCATTGGACCTAATATTAATAAATTTTGAGCGATAAGGTTGTTATCTCTATTGAGCCTTCTAAGGTTGTCATTAGTACCAAAGGTGTGTAAAGATATCTGTCGATTACTTATAGTGAGCTAATCGGTAACATAAAGTAGAACAGACTAGTCGGTAAAGCCTATACACCGAGCAGCAGATAGTTTACTGAGTACCAACAAACACCAACACTGATAGATAGTAAACACTGAGCATCATGGTATACACCGATCAATTTACATAGTGTTTACCGAGGATCACAGGAAATGACATAGTAATCAGGAATGGCACATTCTTCTATGCAAATGATTACAACAGTTTGTAAAACATTTTACCAAGATCGAGGAACATTTAATGTAATGATATTCATTAAATATAATGTATATCTTTTTTAATAAATGATCTAGGTTATTATTGTACACCGTAGATCTTAGGGTTATGATTATAGTGTGTAACCTAACTGTGTTAAAGAGGAAAAATAGAACACTATATATTTATATGTTCACATCATTTTTGGTGTGAGCTGATATATGAATCATGGAGCACTTGAAGCATTTTCTTATCTTCAAGTCTATTAGTTAACATAGCAAAACTGAGTATAGTAGAATTTAGATTGAGTAGAATTAGTAGAGGCTACTGAGCAGTTCAGAGCAGACATTCATCACAAGTAAGGTGATATTTTATCAGAGCTTATAGATCTGTAATATACAATTGAGTGTCAAATAGCAGATAAATACCTATTGCTTTCTAACAATTGTAATAGAGTTTTTGGATAAAATATCTTAACAGAGTAGACTTAATAGTCTTATGTAAATCTCTTAATTGAGTGTACACTTCATTAGTGTTGCTAAAATCCTATAACTAGGTAGATCTAGGCCATCTAACATGTCACTCCTAATAGGGTGAGATCACTAGAAGTGATCAAAACTTATAGTCCTAATAGGCAAACCTTTTCTATCTGCAGTAGTAAAGAATTTGTGGGTGTCATCCCCATTGTAGTTTTTACCTTCTAACAAGGGTTTCTGCATTACCAAAATACTTGTGTCATGTGATTGTGTTATGGATTTCATATTGTTTACTTACTTATGTTAAGTGGATAAATGATTCATGCAATTAGATTCAAGTTATATTGGTCGGTTATCACTGTTTATAGTTTTAGATCTAAAAGGTTTACAAGTAAAGTTTATGAAGGCACTGATTCACCCCTCCTCTCTCAGGACCTATCTCTCCTAATTCCAACAATTGGTATCAGAGAATAGTTCTCTTATTGAATAGTTTAACCACTGAAGGGTAAAGATCTAAGTCATGGAGACATACAAGCTTGACAAGACTATTGAGAATCAGAAGATACAAATGCAAATGTTTGTGGAATAGTATAAGCAAGCCAAGGAAGGACTGAAGAAATTACTGGATGAAAGGAAGAACCTAGCTAGACTAGAGAATGAGATTGGTTACCATGAAGAACCTATTGATGACATATTCAAGCATATTGGATCTAGTTCTAGAAGCATCTCCGATGGATTTGAAAGAATAATCATTGATCTATTTGAAAAGAATCAATATTTAATTGATCAAGTGAAAGCACTACAAATTGGTCAAGAATCTCAGATGGTGAGAATGGTAGAAATAACGAACAAAGCAAAACAAGCCGAGCAAGAAAGAAATCTGGCAATTGATGATCGAAGACAGATGAGTGAACAACTTCAAACTAAAGAAAGTGAGATACAAAGACTCACTAACTGACATTTCCAAGTAACTAATCAAGTGATTACTATGAATCAAGAGGTAAACTGAGTGAATGTAGAATTGTCAAGAAAACTTGAAGATGTTGCAAGACTCAGAGAAGAAAATGAGAAGCTGAGAAATGAAGTGAAAAATCAATAGCAGCAAAATGAAATGAAGAAACTTGCTGAGGATAGCTCCAAGAAGATTGATGACTTCTTAACTAATTAGAGAAGATTTGGAAACAAAGCCGGTATAGGCTACACCGGTGAAGGAGAATCATCACAACAAGATGAACAAATCAACATCAAACAAAATTAGAAACCTAAAGTGTTGGCATGCTATCATTGTGGAAAACTAGGACATTCATCTAATGTGTGCAGAAGCAAAGCACAAGGTAAACCTCCTATCACTCCTAAGTTTAATGGATATTGTTATTACTATGGTAAGTTTGGACATCCTACTTATGAGTGTAGAGCTAAGAAAAATGATCTTGCTAATAATACTACTATGGAGAAAATATGCTACACTTGTAACAAGCATGGACACACTGCATGAGACTACAAAGAAAAAATGAAGCAAGTCTGGACACCTAAGGAGAAACCACAATGTAGACCATACCAACTGAAGAGACAAGGTAACTCTTATGTTTGGGATTATAATACTTGGACTAATTGTGTTGTATGTGGTAGATATGGACACATTGTAGCACTGTTATAGCAAGAATCAGATTGGACAATCAAGAAACTGGACAAACTCTGGGATGGCTTGTCTGCACTGCCATAAGGTTAGTCATTTAAGCAAGAACTGCAGAGACCAAGCACTAGATGAAAACCATATATTTGAAAGTGGATATACTATTGTTGATATCAAGAAGTTAAGGAACACTATGTGGAAGAAGGCATCAAATGAGAATGCTGAGTCAAGTAATGTTGTCGGTGAAACCTCATCCATTGGATTGGGTGACATCGGTGCCTCCACTTAAAGTGAAATAGGTATGTATGGGACTGATATTTCAAAAGATCACATCTTACATACAATTCCTTATGCATAATGTTCTTATACCAAATCAGCATGAAAAAAGATGCACTATGGTTTAGTTTTCATGAGCTAACAATGTTATATAGTTGGTAAAAGAGAGACCGAGAGTTGGTTACCCATCGGTAATCACTATCTAAGGTTAACCGAGCATATGTATCAACCGATGAAGAAATCCTATGTTAACCGAGCGGATGAAAGTTTTAGTAGTCACCAAGGTGACAGCTATTTCATACCAAAAGTTAGATGGAGCATTTATTACATAAAAGTTTGAGTGGGAACATCGAAAGTCTATAAATACATAGGAACAGAGTTGATTTCTACAATGCGATTTTGAAGAGCGGAGAATTCAAAGAGCAGAGTTCGAGCTAAAATATTTTCTAAAGGATTCAAGGCTACACTAGATCAAAATGACATCACTCTTCATGATACCAAGTAAGTTCATTTGTGATCAAACACTTCCTACCCTGTTGCTTGCCGAAACCCTAGAATTAATTTATGGCATCGACATCATCTGCAAGCAAAACTCAAAGTGTTGAAGAGGAAGTTAATCTAATCATTAGGGAAAATTTTGATGAACCAAAGTTTAAGCCACATCCTAAGGTCACAACATAGATAGATACAATGGGTGCATTTTCGAGCATACCAAAAAGGGTTTACTAATAGAAGAAGTAAGGTCTTATATTCACTGCAAAATCAAAGAAGTTGGAGACTTTGAAACTATTGTAGCATATCAATCACTCTGTGGCCCCGATGGAAAAATGAAATCAGACTACAAGAAGATTGAAGAATCAGGTTTATCATATTTTACAGACTTACCATAATCATTCAAATCGGATTGGATTAGAATCATTTTGAGCAGATATCATGATGACAAGTTCTAGCTGGATAAACCGATTGAGGTCAACAAGAAAATAATCAGTAGGGTTACTAGGCTCCCTATAACCGACAAAGCTAAGGCTTTCCAAATTTCTTCATGACCGGATGTTGAGAAATACACTGGAGCACAATGGGATGGTCGGGCATTGAAGATTTTGACAATCAAGGACCCAACAGTAAAATTTGCAGCACATGTGATTAGGTACAAGCTATTTCAATCGAGCAAACTCAATAGCGTACCCTACAGCGCAGTAGACATGGCGCACAAAATTGTAGTGAAAGGTCACCAAGTTGATCTTGCCAAGTTACTATTTCATCAACTTCAAGATAATATGAAGACCATAAGGAAAAATAAATCTAACACATGTAAGTATGGATCTCTACTTGCATGCATATTCCTCTATTTACAAAAGTATGTGCCTGGCACTAGTAAAGTAAATTGGATACCGGATGTACCGATAACAAAATAGATTGGTGAAATGATGAAAAAGTTAGGAAATAAGTTGAATGTAGATTTTGATGCATACTTCATTGAATTTCAATCTAAAATGCATAAGAGAAGCAGAATTCTGAGGGAATTAGTTCAAAAATTTGAAGATGACATATGTTTTGTGGTCAACACCGACTACACCTTGATAAAAGTAGTTGAGCCTAGGATAAAATGGTTGGCACCGATGGGATATGAAATAAACCATGATTTTGCATTGAAATCCATTAATGCACTACTTGTAGTATGAAATTAGGATCCCATAGCCACTAGGTTCGGAGTATATGAAGAAGCCAAATCTAGAATATCTACAAATATTGAGATCGGTAAAATAACTAGAAAGGTAAAGAAGATGAAGAAAGATCTCATTGCTAAATATGGAGATAAGTCTGAAACATCTGAAGGGATACCGGTTGAACAGGCAACCGAAGGTCATCTATAGTTAGCCGAAAAACCATATGATAGTGAGGAGACCGAGTCCGATAAAGAGGAAGATCCCACACAGGTTCCTCCACCTGACATTCCTACAAAGATGCAGTCACCTATACATGAAGGTATGAAAACATGATCGTCAACTACAGCACCACCTACTGAGAAAGAAGAAGCAGTAAAAGTAACTAAAAGAAGAGTAGCTACACTGACAAAGAAATACATTAAGAGAAAGAACAAGGCTGTAGCAGAGGCACCTAAGAAAAGGAGAAAATATATAAGAAATAAGGAAGATCTAGAGGATATAGAGACAGAGGATGATGTAAATCAATTCAAAGTGGTTAGTAACAAGGCCAAAACAATAGATGAAGTCATTGAGGATATAATTGAACATGGAGACCTCGCTGATCCCTTGCTAGACAGATTTGAAAAAATGTCAAAAGAAGATCAAACTAAAATTGAAGAGGCTATCATCCAAATGATGATAAAATTAAAGAAAGTTCCAATGGAGTTTGTCTATGCATTATTGAAGAAATTGGATGATATAATTACCAAGAAATGGGCTGTTGCATTAGACACCGAGAAGAGAAAGAGAGAACACTCTCTAGTTTAGGCAGCCACACACTTAAGCTTTGGACAAGTTAGTGAATACTTGGTCAAATACCAAGCAAACTTTATGATCAAGAATAGAGCCTTAATGATCATGGATGACAATGTAGCAAATATGGATGTCACAACTGATTCTATATGGACATCAATTCTGAAAGCTGAAGAAAAAGTTGAGCAACAAGCATTTTTGAACCTATCTAAGAAGAGACAAAATTCTAAAGGTAAAGGTATTTACATTGATGAAGGACCAGCAAAGAAATCAAAGAGTACCAATATATTAGTTACCAAGGCAATTGATATAACCGAGGACAAGGAAGAAATAAAAGTTTCATAGGATGCACCGGATAAAGTTGAAATCCAAGTGGAGAAGAAAACCTATGATGATGTACTCATTGTAGACATCGCACATGGTGATCCCGATAACCAAGATGATGAAGATGTAAATATTGCACCAAATAAAGATGCACCACTAGACACTAAAAGTCTATTTACATCACTACCAGGTGAACTTCCTATACTTGCCGAAGTAGCTAAAATTCTTTCCCAAGTACAAACTGATGGATCAAATCCCGAGCAAAACCAAGATACAAAAGGAGATCAAAACACAGAGAAACCTGCAAAGATAGATGAGCCTACACATACAAAGGCACCTTCCACCGAACCAAAGGAAATAGATGAAACAAAGGACACACAAGAACTAAAGGCAACAAAGGTGATCCCACTGAACACCATAATTGAGACTCCTACTACAACAACTGAGACCATTACTATCAAGGAGTAGAAGAAGGAAGAATGAGTGCTAATAGGGAAGGACACTCTGAAGACTGGAGATAGATCTATTGCTATCATTGAGAAGAAATCACCTCTAGCACAGAAGAAGAAGAAGAAAGGAAATGGGCTGGTCACCCTAGATGAAGTGATTATTATCCTCAAGTGTGACCCAAGGACCCTAAGCCCTCAGGACTTGAGTAAATATGGGGAATTATGTTCAAGAAAGGCAATGCAAGAGAAGCTAAAGAAAGAGCACAAATGAAAAGAAGTATTAAATGATGTGTGGGATATCCTCCAATAGTTCATACTTGAGATACATATTGATGAGGACATGCCTATTATAGATCAACTTGCTACACTTTCTGAGAAGATCAACACCCCAGACAATGATGCAGATAAACAAATTGAAGAAAGGGTAGAATCTTGAATACAAAACAAATTAGCAGAGAAAATCAACCAAGAAGTGGCATTACTTAAGGTCAAATTATCTAAGGTAATTACTGAAACAAAATCCATCACCCAGACAATCTATCAATACTTATTGAAGCTATGTACTACAGACACCTTCACTATTGAAGTTAGTGAAAAGATCAAAGGTTTGGAAGCCAAAATATAGTTGAGTACCAATGCAGCTATCACCAAGCCACATGATTTCCTAAAGCATATTCACTAATTTTGGGAACTTCGGCTGTTGATAGCAGATTTGAAGAAACAAGAAGCGCACCTAACAGATCAGGTTAATGAGTTGCAAATCGAACTCATTCCGTACTTGAAAATTTTTGAAGCACATATTGTCAAAGCTGAGGTATTAGTTACAACAGCAAAAATTTCAGTGTTAGAAAACATCTTTGACATGCATGCACAAGTCGGTCTTGAGCACATTACTCTCACCAACTTGAAAGAGGAATGGGAAAATCTCTCAGAGTCACTAAAGAAAACCCATCAGTCAATTTTTGACAAGCTGTGAGTATACTACCTCAATTTTGTATTTGGCATAACTATCAAAAAGGGGGAAAACAATGTATCAGATGCTATTATGCCAAATATTATGTACATGGATGTTATGTATACTATATATTACCGGGAGCATGCACCAAGGGGGAGTACTTAGTACTTAGAATTTTTTTGATGTGTATATGTATATGGCAGAGATATAAGGAGATATAAGTCATAGAAATTTTTGTCTTTATACATTCAAAGTTTTGATACTAATGCCAAAGGGGGAGATTGTTATCTCTATTGAGCCTTCTAAGGTTGTCATTAGTACCAAAGGTGTGTGAAGATATCAGTCAGTTACTTACAGTGAGCTAATCGGTAACATAAAGCAAAAAAGACTAGTCGATAAAGCCTATACACCAAGTAGCAAACAGTTTACCGAGTACCAACAAACACCAACACCGACAGATAGTAAACACTGAACATCATAGTATACACTGATCAGTTTACACAGTGTTTACCGAGGATCATAGGAAATGACATAGTAATCATGAATGGCACATTCTTCTATGCAAATGGTTACAACGGTTTGTAAATTTTTTTACCAAGATCGAGGAACATTTAATGTAATGGTATTCATTAAATATAATGTATATCTTTTGTAATAAATGATCTAGGTTATTATTGTACACCATAGATCTTAGGGTTATGATTATAGCGTGTAACCTAATTGTGTTAAAGTTGAAAAATAGAACACTATATATTTATATGTTCGCATCATTTTTGGTGTGAGATGATATATGAATCATGGAGCACTTGAAGCATTTGCCTATCTTCAAGTCTATTAGTTAACAGAGTAGAACCGAGTACAATAGAATTTAGATTGAGTACAATTAGCAGAGGCTACCGAGGAGTTTAGAGCAGACATTCATCATAGGTAAGGTGATATTTTATTAGAGCTTATAGATCTGTAATAGACAATTGAGTGTCAAATAGAAAATAAATACCTATTGCTTTCTGAAAATTGTAATAGAGTTTTTGGATAAAATCTCTTAACAGAGTAGACTTAATAGTCTTATGCAAATCTCTTAACCAAGTGCACACTTCATTAGTGTTGCTAAAATCCTATAACTAGGTAGATCTAGGCGATCTAACACGTCACTCCTAATAGGGTGAGATCACCAGAAGTGATCAAAACTTGTAGCCCTAACAAGCAAACCTTTTCTATCTGTAGTAGTGAAGAATTTGTGGGTGTCATCCCCATCATATTTTTTACCTTCTAACAAGGGTTTCTGCATTACCAAAATACTTGTGTCATGCAATTGTGTTATGGATTTCATGTTGTTTACTTACTTATGTTAAGTGGATAAATGATTTATGCAATTAGATTCAAGTTATATTGGCCGGTTATCACTATTTATAGTTTTAGATCTGAAAGGTTTACAAGTAAAGTGTATGAAGGCACTGATTCACCCCTCCCCTCTCAGTCCCTATCTCTCCTAATTCCAAAAAAGGTCAATCCAATATATGCATTATATTCACCAAATCCCAGGTTGCCAACATGCGACATTTTCCAAATGGTGAATAATCGCCACTAAATTTTTTGTTGGATTCAACTCTGTATCACATTCACACTCTGCTCTTTACTAATCTATTACTCGATGGTTTCTCTTCTCATTACCTACTATTTTCAATTTATCCTTCACATCATACACTCTCATCTCTCTCTGATTTTCACACTTCGATCCATTTTATACTTAATTCTAGCAGCGGTTGAAATAATCTAGAATCATCTCCTTAAGTAGTGCTAGCATTAGTTACTTATCCAATGCATATATCACATTTAATTCTCATTGGCGAATCTCACCTTTTAATCATACACAATCATTATATTTAAATCTCCAATGTTCTGTCAAACAAACTCCTTGAGATTTGTTAATCATTTTCTGCTTGGTGTCCAGATTCAATGTATCTATAGATTCTCCTTGTGTCAGCCTGTGATGCCCCATAATACATTTTTCTCTTGATCTGTAACATGTATATCTCTCGGTTTAGTAGATGTTGTAGCTCGGTACTACTCAATGCTCAGTGTTTAGTTTTCCTTACTCTACCTTACTTGGTGTCTTGACTTCCTTTACCTTTACCAAAACTGTCTTTCCTTTATTTCCTTTTACCATCTTGACTTTCCTTCTTTACCGAATGACTTTGACAATCATTATGACTTAATCATAACTAATGACAACAAAATAACTCTATAGGAGTATCAATCTCACCCCTTGGCATTAGTTTGGTATCTTGTTAAAAACCTTAAAAGTCATCAAAATTTTGTGTCCTTAGGTCCTTAGAAAAAAATGACTATGTATACATTCCTTCATAAAGTCTATTACTCCTCCTATGGCAATACTTCTTATATGTATATCTATCCATCTTTTGTACATATAATCCTCTTCATACCATAAAATGTATCCATCTATTCTGTATTATCCCCTTTTTATTTTACTTAGAGAACAATATATGTCTATCCCTTTATCTACTATCCCCCTTATATATATATATCCCCTTTTTTAACAAAATGCCAAAAATAATTACTTATTGTTTATCTAGTGCAGGGATCTTGGCAAAAATAGATTTATATCGTTCCTGTGCATCTTTCAGTGATGCCTTCCATGACTCCTTGAGTGTCTGTAACACTATAATTTTATCACTTATATCAATTTCTAGACTTACCATGCTATCCATAGCACTTACATCTAAGGTATTTACCAAGTCTTTAGCCTTATGAGTATTCTTCTGTAGTGACTCAATTTTTGGTATAAAAAATGTTTGCAGCTCCATGAGATCGAGTCTTATTTTATTCTCCTCTTTCCTCAAATCATGTTGAACTCCCATTAGGTTCTTCAACCTTTGATAATATACCTTGAAAGTATCAAGATTAGTTGTTACCTTAGCTAGCTGCTCAGTCATCTCCTTCTCAAAATTTTCATCTTTTTCTTTTATGTCCTTTGTGAAATTAGAAATCAAACATATTTTCTAAAATAATAAAAGAATATCTTGCAATAATTTTTCCAACTCAGTAACCAGTATAGAAAGTGTTACCTTGTCAAGTGCTACTGATTGAAGTAATTCTTCAATGATCTTATTTTCCATTTTCTTTCTATGCACTTGCATCATATATTTTACGATCTCAACACATGGTTTATTGATTTGGCTTACCGGTTCATTTAGTTGACTATATATACAACCTTTCTCATTGATATCTACATCTGGTACTATTTCCTGCAGTATTTCTTTCACGATCTCAAGTACATCTATTTTTTTCTTCTTTGCAAGCAATTTGTCTTGTGCAACTTTCCTCTTGAGTAAAATCTCCAAACTCAGATAATTTCTTGGTTCTCATGGTGGAGATGTCAACCTTTGGTATAACAATAAGTTGGCTCAAATCATCCTTCTCCTTTTGAT
This sequence comes from Chamaecyparis obtusa, assembly GCA_027943335.1. Classification (NCBI taxonomy): domain Eukaryota; kingdom Viridiplantae; phylum Streptophyta; class Pinopsida; order Cupressales; family Cupressaceae; genus Chamaecyparis; species Chamaecyparis obtusa. The sequence goes on from BSBK01000041.1 coordinate 919,512, forward strand.
GTGTCCTCTTCTTTGAATTTTCCTTTTCTATTTTCAAGCTCTCTCCAATAGATAACTTCACATCAGAAGTTGTGGTAGTAGCAGTATCCTCAGTTTTATCATCTTTTTCTTCTTTCCATTTTCCTTATGTCTTCTCCTCTTGTTTATTTTCTTTCTTCTCTTTTTTTTTCTTCTTTCTTCTCTTCTTCTTTATCATTTTCCTTCTCTTTCACCAGTTCTTGTTTCTGGTGTGCATCAGTGGTCTTGATAGGAGTGATTGAATCTATAGTGTCCTTTTTTTATTTCTCCTTTTTGGGTTTGGTGGGGGCTTCCACATTTATTAGAACATATTTTTTAGCCTCTAAGATAACTTCTTCAATCTTAGGAAAATTTAGTATTTTTTCAATAAAAAGATCTACATCCATGAGTTTTGCATGTGTTGAATCATCAAGATTCATTTCTTCAGTATCCTTGGCCTCGATTTCCATTACATTTTTCATCATCTGTAATACCCTCTTCTGGGTCTTTATCTATTATTTCTTCAATGATGACCTCTTCTCTATCTGTTGTCAAATCAATGGGATTTGAATTCCCTTGGGGTTCCTTGATTTTTGTTGATTGGTGGGGAAAGAATATCTTTCTCCATAAATCATCTATCTCTTTTTGAACTTCTTCAAGTTTACCGATCATTATCCTTAGTGCTCTTCCCTTGACTAGGAATCTCTTAGAATATTATTGTAATGCTTCTTTAATTCCTCTTGTTGACAATTTAGGAATAGTAATGGCCAGGAATCTCTCCCTCATTTGTTTCTCAGATGCCAAGGCATATTTCCATCTTGCATCTATCTTTTGGTATAATTCATATAATAATCAGTTGGTCATCTCAACTAGAGTAGTCCTAAACTTGTACAGTGTGAACACAATGACTTCTTCAATCTTTTATTTTTCTTCATAACTTCTTGTTTCATATTTAAGTTGTTTTATTCCAGAATAACCTCCATTTTTCTTAAGTACTTTAAGTGACTCATCTAAGCTCCTTAGTTATGGTGTCTAGTTTTGCACAACTTTTAATTGAGTTACATCTTCAGATTCAATTTTATTTTATTCTTGTAATTTCAACTTCCTTCTCGATCTACCTGAAGTCTTCTTTTCTCTCATATAGGTTTTAGGCTTTTGTAGTTCTACCTCTAATTTATTTTTTTCTTTCAGTGTGGAGGAAGACCTTGTTAATGGTCTTGCACCGATTGGGATAGGGGTTTCCTTTTTCATTCTAATTTTCTTCCCCTTAATAGATGATGGACCAGCTTCATCTTCTTCAATAACAATACCCAAATCTTTTGATAAACTACTAATCATCTTGTTTCTTTTCCTCATTGCCTTAGGTGTCAATATACCTAGTTTGGTTTTATTCTTTACTTCCTCATAAGTGTCATACTAATTGGTTCTTCTGTCAAGTGGTTTCTCTAATAATCTTTCAATTTGTATCGATGTAGCATCAATAACCATTTCATAACCCATAAGTGGTAACCAGATGGTTCTTGGCTCCACAACCCTCACTATACAAGTGTCGGTATCAGCTTCAAAACATATAGTGTCCTTGTATTTTTCCACTAGCTAGGGTGGAATTCTAGACTTCTTATGAATTTGAGATTGAAACTTTGAGAAATAATCATCCATAACCATGTCAAAGTTATCTCCTAAACTTTGAATAAACTCATTTATCTAATAAATTATAGGTTTTTCCACATTCCACACTACAACACCGATTGATGGAAAGAAGTTTTGAAAGTAGAAAAATATGCATACCAGTAGTGATCCAAAATTCAAAGTATTTTTCTTTTCCTTCCTGATTATATTCATGTTATCATCAAAATGTTTCAACAAGATCTCACACAAATCTACCTTCATGTATTTCTTTACAATCTTGTAATCTATATCAACATCTCCACAAGGTGCACTGTCTACCCGAGATGACTGAAAGATTTTGTAGGATATTACATTGCATGAAAATCTTAACTTAGGATCATCAACAATAGATAACTTCAAACCTCTTCCATCCCATTTAGATTGAGTAAGCTCACAAAGTTTATTCTTATCTATTTTCTTATGAGCTATCAATCTATCACTGATTGGATAACATGTTACAATATTTAGTACATCTTTTGTGATTTTAACATGTGCGTCAAGCCACATGAACTGATCATGTACTCAAGTCAAAAAAATCCTCATCCATTCTTTCTTGAATACAGTCAGAACATGCATGGCATGAACCAAAACCTTGGTCTACAAATGGGTATGTTCATCCTTCAACTTCCCATTTACACATAGATTTTGGTAGGATGTATCGATCTCCTCTTAGAAAATGTCCTCTATCTTGCAATGTATGAAGGCACGAATGTATTCAATCAGAATAACTCTCAATGGGATCGAAGATAGGGATCCAAATTTATTGGTTTCAGTTGCTACAGCTGGTGGTAGCTTATACTTTGGATTGAATGGGTGAATCTTCTCCACAACAACAATATTTTGAACCTTTGGTTCCATTGGTACAAAGATATAAAATATTGACTGGCATGGTTTTGATTGAATATCAATTTAGTCATGTTTACACAACTTGGGAAAACACCAGTACTTACTTGAATGCATTTGGAAATGATTAGATTTTCTCAATTGATCGCTTGAATATTTTTAGAGGACTCTTCTTTCTAAATGCTTCAAATGCTCACAAAAGTGTAAGGTGAAAATGAAATAACAAAGGGTCTATTTATAGTTTTTCCTCATTTAAGGATTTCAACAACTATAATTTTAGCATTAAATTATCTTTATCGACTCCCTTTTTCACCGATTACCAAATACACTTTCCTTTCACCAAATGGAACAAAATAACATATACTCTTACTAATCAAAATATGAAATGTCAACTTCACAACATATATCCAAATGCATCTTAATATGATAATATAGATGTTTGCACAAATGTTAGGACCTAATTTAAGATAGAATTTTTAGTTATCATCTCCTACACATACCTTTCACTGATTAGGTGAAGATAGGTGCACCCGATCTAGAGGATGTGGTACCATCAGTTGTTCCATGTTCTATTCATCTGATCTCTTATCTCATCAACATTAACTTGAGAATTTTCAATTGGTTGTTCCTCATTTGGGGCTTTGTCTCGATACCCACAGTCTTTGGCTAGGTGACTGACCTTGTGACAATGAAAAAAAGCCATTCCATAATTTCTCCATGATCTTCTATTGTTCCTTCCATGCATCAAAATGAAATTTGCAACAATGTGACCAAATCTACCACATAATGTACATGTAATTCTTGTATTGTAGTCTCATGGTATAGTTGATCCTTGTTGGTTGTTAATAGCATTTTGTTGATTAGGTACCCATTTCACATTCTTTCTTTGTGACCTACATTCTTTAGACTTGTGACCATATTTTTTGTAATTATTACAGTAACCATCAAATCTTAGCTTCCTTGAATTGTTAGCAATCCTTGATCTACACTCAAAATTCATGTGACTGTACTTATTGTAGTTATAACAATAAACATTAAACTTAGGAATTCTCAGTGAATTACCTATTTTTCTACTGCAGACATTATCTTTATGACCCAATTTCCCACAGTGATAACAACTAGGCTTCTTTGTGTTCGGTGGGATAAAAACATTATCTTAGTTGGCTGATTGTTTTGAGGACTCACCCTTCTCAATGGTGTTGCTTGCATTAAATCCAATTCTAGTAGTATCTCTCAGTTACCTCTAACCTCTTATTTGTTCATCCAGTATCCACATTGTTTCTTCATTCCTTTTAAAGAATTCATTTGCATCCTTTTCAATTTTCAGTTCTTTCTTCAATGTTCATTCTCATATCTCAATCCAACAATCTCTTCAGCTCTCCTTGCATTCTCCTGATTAGCACCAACTAGTTGATCTCTCAAGTTGTAGTGAATTTGTGTCAATCTAAGTATTTCCCCATATTTCTCATTTATCCTTGCACTCATTTGTCTTCTTTCATCTTCAACCATTCTTTTATTATCCTCAACTTTTCCTTTTTGTTCTAAGACTTCACACATCCTTATCGATTGAGCTTCTCTTTCTCTTTTCAATGCTTTTACTTGATCAGTTAGGTTTTTTTCTTTTCAATCAATTCTAATATTGTAGCTTCAGATTCATCAGACATACTTCCCTCTGATAGTTCTTCAAGTTCTTCAACCCGATCTTGTGTATCCTCCAATTGATGTGCTACCTCCTTTCTCTTGTTGAGTGAATTCTTCAGTTTACTCCTCACCTCATCAATATGGTCATTAGCCATCCTCAGTTCCATGTTCATGTTATTGTAAGAATTTTCCTAAGGCGAATTATAAAATGCCAAGATTTAGAAGCTCAAGAGATAACACAATTAAGAGAGACAAGATAATATGATCAAATGATAATGGATAAATACAAAGTAGGAGTGCCTGAATATATAGGAAATATGATAAGAATACATGATAAGGAGATGATAAGCTATCAACCACACTAGATGGAATCACATGTCTACCAAAGGTGGATCATCCTCAATTGTACATCAAAGTATGTGCAACATGTGAAACAATGTGAGGATGATAATGTGATAAGAGCACTAAAGGTGGATCTCACACACAAAGAGGTATGAGATGACAAATATCACCATCTAAAGTGGAATTTCTCCTAACCATGTGCTAAAATGAAATGCAAACTCCTAGGTGTCTCAATGACAACTAATATGAAAATGCATTATATTCCTAAGTAAATTTAAGTAAAGTGTAATTAGTGAATATTTAATTACAGTAATAGTTATCAATCACCTTTTCATACCTATAGCTTTCCATCTCTTCAGATATTTCCTCTCAAGTGGTTAAACTTCTGAATAAGAGAATTTTATTTGATACCAATTGTTAGATTAATTATGGAAAGCTAAGTACTGAGAGGGGAGGGGAGAATCAGCAATCCAAATGTTTTTAACTAACTTTCTTAACCATTTACCGAATTTATAACTTGCATATAACAAAATAACACTTATAAAGTAATATCATGAAACACAACTCAACACAATAATTTGGTATCACAGAAATCCTTGTTAGAGTAAAAAACCACAATTGGAATGACACTCACAAAACTTCACTACTACAATAAAAGTCTGCTCAGTTAAAGCTACAATGTTAGCTATTTCTGATAGCTTACCCTATTAAGAGTCTAAAGACCAATTAAGTCCACCTTGATAAAGGATTTTACTACTCTAATCTAAGAGATGTACCCTATTAAAGGATTTACAATATAAGATCTATTAGGATCCACTCAGTTAAGAGATTTTACAATTCTTATTACACACTAAATCGGTAAAAAATTTGTCTATAATAATTGCATCAAAATATGCTTATCATATTCAATATGATGAATAAAAATTTACCTCATACTATTCTTTACTCACAATATCAATTTTGTACTTAGTAGATTCAACTCTGTATCACATTCACACTCTGCTCTTTACTAATTTGTTACTCAGTGGCTTCTCTTCTCATCACCTACTTTCTACAATTTATCCTTCACATCATACACTCTAATCTCTCTTTGATTTTCACACTCTGGTCTATTTTATACTTAATTGATTCACCCCCCTCTCAGTTATCTAGAAATTGGTATCAAAGAAAGAGTACTTGAAAGAAAAAGTTTGAAGGACTTAAGTTAAAGATCTAAAGATGTATAAGAGAGAGGTGTTGAAGCTGAACAAAGACAATTTATCAACATGGAAAAGTAGGATGAAGTTGTATCTATCAGGCATTGGAGATTCTACACTATACTATTTGGAAAATAAATTCATAACTCCTACTGGTCCTTTGACTGTTAACCAGATGAAAGAAAGACACAAGTATAATGCTATGATGATTCAGATTGCTTCTTCTTTATTAGATGCTGAAATTAAAGATATTAAGAACTGTACAAATATAAAAGAAATGTGGGACAAACTGACACTATTTTATAGAGGAGATCTGGATGTTCTCAAGGAAAAAGTAGAAATCTTAAGAGGAAAGTTTGATGATATGAAGATTAAAGAAGGTGAAAACATCACTTAGTATAGTCATTGAGTCAAGGAAGTCATGAATGCTATCTGAGGATCAGGTGAAATTATTGAAGAAGAAACTGTGGTAGTAAAATTCTTAGAACATTGTTACCTGCCTATGCTATTAGAGTCTCAACAATACATGAAATGAGAGATGTTCTTGGTAATGATGTTTCTCTTGATAGTCTAATCGGTAGATTGAATGCATTTGAGCTTAACAACTATGATAATAGTATTGTACCTAAGGTAGAATCTGCATTGTGTCATCTTTGAAAACTAGAAGATCAAGCAGTAGACATTAGATAGGAAATGAAAGTGATAATGAAGCTAAAGAAGATGAGCTTGATAAAATTGAAGCATTAATGGATAGAAGGATACCAAAAGGAAAAGGAAGATACTGAGCTAAACTACCCTTAGTATGTTTCAAATGTAAAGAGATTGGTCATATTTCTACAAGATGTCCTGATAGGAATGATAATGAGAAGATAAGTGAAAGATCAAATGAAAGAAAGAATGACAGAAGAAATTAATGAGATTAGAAAGGTAACTAACAATATGGAAACAAAGAAAACTGAGACTATAGAGATAAAGGTAAAAATGCATGCTACCTAGTTGATGATGATGATGATACCAAGACTGAAAATGATGAAGACATGGAAGTGGTGTTTGTTGCATTGAAGGAAGATTCTAAAGAAGAAGAAAGGTATGTTGAAAAGGAACTTATTTCTAAGGTAATAAAAAATGATACTTGGATTATTGATAGTGGTTGAACACATCATATGACTGGTGATGAAGATAAGTTTGAATATCTTGAACATTATAATGGTGGATCTGTTAAAGTGGGAAATGATACACCCTATCAAGTGAAAGGTAAAGGATCTATATTATTCAATAAAAAGATCATATGTAAAAAGTAATATTGGGTGAAGGGACTAAACTATAATCTGTTGAGTGTAGAAAAGATGGATAATATAGGTCATCAAGTTGCATTTGAGAACAAAAAGGTAAACATCTATGATGAGGCTAGAAAACTGATCGGTACTAGTGAACAATCAAAAGGAAACCTATTCTATTTGGATAATGGTGAAACTTCTTGTTTATTAGCTAAGAATGATGATGTTTGGTTATGGCACAAGAGGTTATGTCATGTGAACTTTGACAACATGGTTACGATCAATAACAAAAGGAAAGTTAGAAGTTTACCGAGTATATCTAAGCTAGACCATGTAATGTGCAAACAATGTCAAATGGGTAAAATGTCAAAATCCAGTTTCAAGAGAAAATAATATTCATCTAATGCTATTCTGGATTTAGTTCATAATGACTTGTGTGGACCTATGAGAACTCAAAGATTTAATGGAGATAGATATTTTATCTTATTTATTGATGATTTCTCTAGGATGATGTTTTTCATGTTCTTACAAGAAAAATTAGAATCTTTTCAAATGTTTAAGTTGTAAAAAATGAAGGTAGAGAAAGAAACTGGTAAGCAACTAAAATGATTGAGGTCAGATAGAGATGGCGAATTCATTTCTGATGAATTTACCAACTTTTTTAATGAGCATGGAATAAAGAGATAGGTATCTACACTGAGGAAACCTCAACAAAGTAGGATTGTTGAAAGAAGAAATAGATCAATTGTGGATTTTTTAGAGCATTGTTAATTGAAAAATATGTTGCACAAATTTACTGAAGAGAAGTTGTTACTACTATTTTTTATACACCGAACCGAGTACAACTGAAGAAATAATCAAACAAGATACCTTATGAGCTATGGTATGGTTATAGACCTAATGTTAGCTATTTCAAAATATTTGGAAGTAGATGTTACACTCTGAAAGATGATAGAAAATTTTAATTTGATTCTAAAGGTGATGAAGGCATATTTATAGGCTACTCTACTAGAAGTAAGACATTCAAATTTTTGAACAAGGCTACTAACTAGATGATTGAAACTGCAAATGTGAGAGTTGATGAGTTTGCAAAAAAAATGATGAAGAACTCAAGAAGGAACCATAATATTATGGTAGATTTGTTTACATAGAAGATCCTAACACCCTACCCAAGAAACTAACACTCTACCTGAGAAACAACCTGGTGTCACCGAGCAACAGAATACTGCTACCAGCAACAATACTTACAAACTAAGAAACAAAATATAATTACCAAAGAGAATGATGATCATGCATCAAGTGGAGAAAATATTGATGAACAAAGATCTGAGTCTGTACTAGAAAAATATGTGAGAAGGCACCATCACAAAATTAGATAATTGGAGACAAAGGAGAAGGAATGATGAAAAGAAGTAAGTTGAGAAATAATACATGTTTGGTTTGTGAATTTGAACCTAAAACTATTAAGGATGCATTGGAAAATAATGATTGGATTAGAGAAATGAATGAGGAGATTGAGACAATATAGAAAAAAAAGACATGGACATTGGTACCGAGGCCTAAAGAAAAAAAATGTGATTGACACCAAATGGATTTTCAGAAAAAAAAATTGAATGAAAATGGAGATGTTACAAGGAACAAGGAAAGATTAGTCTGTAAAGGTTATGCACAAGAAGAAGGAATTGACTATGGAGAAACTTTTGCACCCATTGATAGACTTGAAGTACTGAGAATATTTCTTGCAAATGCTTCTTACAAAGGTTTTAGGGTATATCAGATGGATGTGAAATCTGTATTTTTGAAGGGGATACTTGAAGAAGAGGTATACGTTAGAAATTTTGTTGACTAGGATATCATGATGCTGTCATTATGGAAACATATATTCGGTGTTAAGACAACATGAGCTAAGAAGGAAGTTCTGGAGGAGTACTTATGAAAATTGTCTAAGTATAACAGTGTTTATCTGTCTACACAAAGACCATTTTGATCAGTGAAGTTCACAGAAGTACTTTTAGTGCATGCACACTTCAAAAAAGATTATACAAGGTATACTAAAGCTACATCTAAGAGAACAAGATTGTATGACATGTACGAACATAGATATCAATGATTTACAGAAATAGTGTTGAGCTGATCAGAACAGAGCAATGATTAGTAATTGATTATCTTGAGTTAAGAGATTATTTTGTTTATCAAAATAATGACTTGACTAATTAGGGATGACATCCTAGATGTTAACCCTAATGAAACAAGAGTTAATATTATGTTTTCATAAAATGGAAGTTGACTGATAAGCTATATTTGAGATAGCTAATATAAAGAGGAATATTATGTTAATGGAAGTTGTATGTATGATGTATAAAGATAATGCAAAGTTATAAAGAGATTTTGTATTGATGTATCATGCGAAATATGATATATGATTAGATCAATGTGAATTGATAACAAGTTTTGTGAAGAGCCTACAAGTTATATCATAATATTGAAGATATTCGGCAACAGGAAAAGGTTTTTGTATTCTATCTTTTGTATTGAAGATTATCATTGTATATTGCATGTTTTGGCAATGAGTTCATCTTGCATTCATTCATATTTTGTAATACCAACTCCTAACAGGGTTGAGGCTTCTAACAAGGCCTAAAGTCCTCTAACAAGGACATGGATAGTATATGGATGTAATAGACTCCTTATAGGGTCAATATCTCTAACCAGATACTTTTGATTAGTGGATCATTTGTGGGTATCATCCCCACTGAGGTTTTACCTTGGCTAGGCTTTCCTCAAGAAAAAATATGGTGTTATGAGTTCCTTTATTTTATGGTTGTGTTTATTATCCACTTTATTCAGTTTAGTTTCTTATGCAAGTTACAAGTTAATTACATATATCCATAAGTGGGAAAAAGTAAAATTTTGTGAAATATGGATTCACCTCCCCTCTCATTATTTCCTATTTCTAAAAATCGGTATTAGAGCATAGTTACTCAGAGAAGGCCTAGAAACTTGAGTAAGATCTCTATGGATATGGATCAGTTGCAGAAAAACATAGATGAAGCTCTTGAACAGATTGATATTCTTACTAAAGAAAGAGATACTCTGAAGAACAAATATGATAGTGAAAAAGATTACATTGAGAAACTAAAAGATAGGATAGAAGATATGAAATTAAAGAAAGAACCTACAAATCAAATCAAGGATAGTGATGAAGTTTCAAAACTGAAAAAGGAGAATGAGATCCTAAAGCATGAAATAAAGATTGTAGATCTAAAGTTAAGCCTAAAAGATGATAACAACAAAGTTGAATCAAATTTGAAGTCTGAAAATAAAGATCTAAGATCTAAAATTACCAAAGTAACATCTGAATTTGAGACTAAAAAGTTGCAGTATGCTGAACTCAAGAGAAATACAATACAATTGTGAAAGGAGAACTAACTCAATCCAAACAACATCTTGAGAAATTGTATTGCAGTAGTGAAAAAATTGATGAACATATTTCTTATCAAAAAGCGTCTTATGATAAAACTAGTATTGGATATTTCAAAGAAAAATTCTCAAAGAAGATTGAAGAATGTAAATAACCAGATCTAGAAATTCAACAACCTGAGAACAAAGAAGAAGAAAAATAGAACAAAGATGAGTCTAACCAATCTAAAGATGTACCTAAACAACCTAAGAAAGATGGATCACCTAAAGAAATGTGAAGTAAATTCAAAGGTAGATGTTTTTCATGCAATTCATTTGGACACATGAAAAGAGATTGTATAGGTAAGCAATTCAAACCTATCTCTAGTTATTGTTATAATTGTCATGGTTTTGGACATAGAGCTATTGATTGTAAGAAACCTAGATCTAATGATAAAAATGTTGGAAAAATGGTCAGCACTCCCCTCAGGATTCGTGGCATGGCTTAACCGCCTCCTGTGTCTTCTATAAGTCTAGTGGTTGTATTGGGCATTAACAGGTTGATCTTTTGGTGCAACGACAACCACTACTTGTAACAAGTGGTATCAGAGCCAAGTTACAGGTTCAAATCCCCGTAGCTAATGCTAAGGGGGAGATTGTTGGAAAAATGGCCAGCACTCCCCTTAGGATTTGTGACATGGTTTAACCACCTCCTATGTCTTCTATAAGTCTAGTGGTTGTATCAAGCATTAACAAGTCAATCTTTTGGTGCGACGACAACCACTACCTGTAGCAAAAAATAATAGTAGAATGTTTAGAAATACTAACCTTGTAGATAAAAGACCTATTGGAGAAAAAAACAACATAATAAATGGAGTTGTGTGTTATAGATGCAACAATTTTGGACATATTGCCAGAAATTGTAGATCACAAATTAGTCATTCAAGACCGAGATATGGAAACAATATTATAGTTTGTCAGATTTGTAATAACATGGGTCATAGTGAGATATTATAGAATGAATAACATGAGGAATCCTAATCCTAGAAGAATTGTGAACTACACCAGAAGAAATATGGATACCAACAATAGTCTAAAGGGAAATAGAAGTAACATGGAAGAAGTTATATTTGTCAAAGCTACAGATCAAGAAATTGCATCCACAATATCAGGTGAAGTATTTGAGAGTAAGTTGGAATTAATTCTGAACCCATTTCAAACTGATTAAGCATCAAATTTCATGAATTATGCATCAGAATAACATAGAGCTTTGCATAAATTGAATCAATCCTTGTGAAGTTAATATAAGATAGTAAGTGATATAAGGAACCTATGGTTAAGAGTGCATGAATTTATGAGCATGTATGAGATCACACGAAGATGAAGAATTTTTGCAAGTAACCAGGAACAACTCTTTGGCATGTATACACTTATGTAATTAATGTGATGACAATGTCTTGAAGGTTTTGATAGATAAAAAAATATTATTGACATCATTTGATTATTCAAGAGTTTACAAGAGTCTTAGAGAGCTAGCCAATGAAGATTGAAAGAAGTTTGAAAGATTTGGAGACATATTTTTGCCAAATCTATGCGGAAGCCCTAAATTGTAATTTGAAGGTATTTCACTAAGTGTTTATTGTTAGAGAAGTTAATTTTCAGTGCAATCATGGATGTATCCCTAGTTCAGAACATTAAGGACACACCTAGACCTAAGGTGGTAAGGGAATCAGTAGAACCCTTTGAGGAAGACCCTAGTTTAGCATTATCGGCTATACCAGATGGTGTTTTTCATTCTAAAGATGCTAAAGGATACTTGAAGTGCAAATTTGAGACTATAGGAGATAGTAGTATGACTAAGGAGTATGACAAAATATACAACTAGAATATGACCTATAAGGAAGGATATATACATTTAGGTCAACATGACACTTTCAAATACATGTTTCACTACGAATTTTAGAATGATGAATGGACTAAGATCATTTTAAGAAAAATTCATAATGGAAAGTTTTGGTTTGAGGATAGAGTGATAGACATTACAACTGATTTGATACATGAAGTAACAAGATTATCTAACATAGGTGTAATTCCACTAAATGAGAAGAATGTGAAGAAAACAGTTCTAGATAACACTAAATCTTCATATAATGGAAGATGCATTGTGATTAGTAAGATTGAACATAATGATGTGAGGTATGTGTGCAAGATAATGACTACCAAGTTATGTGCTAGCTCTAGGGAAGATGACATGACAATGGGTATGGTACATGCAAATTATCTTATGTGTGTTGATAAGGTTGATGTTAACATGAGTGAAATTTTAAGGATCCAATTAATTGAAAATCTTGAGAAGATTAAGAAAACAAAGAATTCCCAATTTAGCTTCTCATCCTTAATCACCTATATGTTTTTCCATATTTTGAGAAGATTTCCCTACACTACAGGAGCTGATTGGAATGATGAGAGGAGTTCAATGGAGAGAATAAAAAAGTTGTATCTTATAAACCCAATTGATAAAGTAAATGAGATTGCTAAACTTGTAATTAAAACCTTTCTGAATGAGATGAAGAAAAGGTCAAGAATTCCACCTTCAATAGTTGACTAGAAGTACAAAAATGAGATATAGTTTTTAGTTGACATAGATTTCACATATATTGAAGCAGTAGAACCAAGAGATGAATTCATAGACCCTCTAGAATATGAAGTATCTGAAGAGGAAACTAAAGGATATGTATGCAGAATTCTAAAGTGTAGATTAGATTCCAAAAGTCCTAGATTTGGAACATTTGAGGAAATTTTTAGTACAACACAAAAATCACAGGTGCAGAAGTTATCTAAGAAAAGGGTTGACACAATAATTAAAAATATATTGAAAGATATAGGTATTACTGAACATGAATTCAATATTGTGAAACAAACAACAACATCAATAAGAGATATTGGATAAAAGGAAGTGTTGACAGTTCCACCTTTGGCATCCAAAGCAATCCCTGTTGCAGATATTCAAAATATAGATGTCACTAAGCCTAGTGAGTTGAGTATGTCACTGGACAAGACGCCAGTTGTAGTCACAAGAAAATCTACTAGATCCACCTCCACAACACCAACTAAAAGAGTAAAAGAGATGGCTAGTGGACCAGGTAAAAGGAAGAAGACTATCTTTTCTCTAGTAGAAAGAATACAGACACAAGAAGAAGAATCAGCACCCATCAAGAAAATGAGAGGTCAAGTTTCAATTCAATCACAAGGAGAAGAAGAGGTAGGTAGCAGCAAAAAGAAACAATGGAAGCCTAAAATTGAGAAAGTGAATCCTTTGATCATAAATGAAGGATATTTCACTAAGATAAATAAATATTATGACATGTACAATAATTTTGAAAAATTGAATCTTGAGAATGCAGTTTTCAGGCATATGATTCTTGCCAATAAGAAATTTGAGAACATTAAAGATAAGATACCGAGTGATCTCTATGAGAAATTGGTCAATGGGAATAAGAGAGAAATAGAAGAGGATAAAGGTATAAGAGAAATATTTGTGAGAAAAATGTGTGTAATCAAAGATGAAGATCATTTCAAATAAATAATGAAGTCTTATCACCCATTTGAGAAGAAAAAGAAGAACAATTCTAATTATGGGAGGTAATTATGAGGAAGTAAACAAGGAAACTGAGGAATCAGTTGTGAAAGTAATGACTTCAGTACTAGGAGAAGCATTAAGTGAATAAGAACAGGACACTCAAATAGTAGAAGTAGTTCACACATGAAAGAAACACCAATTTCACCACCCACCATTCATATTGATGATGAATCCATGCAAGTAGAAGGTACCATTACCATTGACAGAAAATAAAATCCTTTCAAAAATCAAGGAGAGGATGGTGGCAATTTGGGAGAAATGATAAATGAACAAGAAAATATGGAAGAAAATAAGGAAGAAGATGCGGAAGAAGAAAATGGATAGGAGAAGAAAGAATAAATAAAGGAAAAAGAGGAAACACAAACAAAAGTCACCAAGCAAGCAATGCAAGAGGAACAAGGTATAGGAAAATAGGTAAAGCCTAAAAATTTATTGTACATGTAATAATATTTATTTAGTTTATTTAAATCTTCTTCATTTATGATCAAAGGATTCACTTTCTCAATTTTAGGCTTCCACTTTTTCTTTTTGCTGCTACCTGCCTCTTCTTCTTCTTGTGATTGAATTGAAACTTGACCTCTTCTTTTCATCTATTTGTGTTTCCTTTGTTTCCTTTATTTCTTCTTGCTTCTCCTATCCATTTTCTTCTTCCACATATTCTTCCTTATTTTCTTCCATATTTTCTTGTTCATTTATCATTTCTCCCAAATTTCCAACATCCACTCCTTGATCTTCGAAAGGATTTTCTTCTTTGTTAATGGTAATGTTGGTTCTTTCTACATGCGTGGATTCACTTTGATCATAAATGAAGGATATTTGACTAAGCTAAATAAATATTATCACATGTACAATAAATTTCTAGGCTTTACCTTTTTTCCTATACCTTTTTCCTCTTGCACTGCTTGCTTAGTGACTTCTATTTGTGTTTCCTCTGTTGCCTTTATTTCTTCTTTCTTCTTCTATCCCTTTTCTTCTTCTGCATCTTCTTCCTTATTTTCTTCCATATTTTATTATTCATTTATCATTTCCCCCAAATTGCCAACATCCTCTCCTTGATATTTGAAAGGATTTTCTTCTCTATCAATGGTAATGTTGGTACCTTCTACATGCATGGATTCTTCATCAATATGAATGGTGGGTGGTGAAATCAGTGTTTCTTTCATGTGTGAAACTACTTCTACTATTTGAGTTTCCTTTGATCATAAATGAAGGAGATTTCACTAAGCTAAATAAATATTATCACATCTACAATAACTTTGTAGGTTTTACCTTTTTTTCTATACCTTGTTCCTCTTGCACTGCATGCTTGGTGACTTCTATTTTTGTTTCCTCTTTTCTTCCATATTTTCTTATTCATTTATCATATCTCCCAAATTTCCAACATCCTCTCCTTGATCTTCGAAAGGATTTTCTTCTCTGCCAATGGTAATCCTAGTGCCTTCTACATG
The DNA here is from genome assembly GCA_027943335.1 of Chamaecyparis obtusa. Lineage (NCBI taxonomy): Eukaryota > Viridiplantae > Streptophyta > Pinopsida > Cupressales > Cupressaceae > Chamaecyparis > Chamaecyparis obtusa. The sequence goes on from BSBK01000041.1 coordinate 934,963, forward strand.
CATGGATTCACTTTGATCATAAATCAAAGAGATTTCACTAAGCTAAATAAATATTATCACATGTACAATAACTTTGTAGGATTTACCTTTTTTCCTATACCTTGTTCCTCTTGCACTACTTTCTTGGCGAATTTTGTTTGTGTTTCCTCTATTGCCTTTATTTCTTCTTTCTTCTCCTATCCCTTTTCTTCTTCCACATCTTCTTCCTTATTTTCTTCCATAGTTTCTTGTTCATTTATTGTTTCTCCCAAATTTATAACATCCTCTCCTTGATCTTCGAAAGTATTTTCTTCTCTGTCAATGGTAATGTTGGTGCCTTCTAAATGCATAGATTCATCATCAATATGAATGGTGGGTGGTGAAATTGGTGTTTCTTTCATGTGTGAAACTGCTTCTATTATTTGAGCTTCCTTTGATCATAAATGAAGGAGATTTCACTACACTAAATAAATATTATCACATGTACAATAACTTTGTAGGCTTTACCTTTTTTCCTATACCTTGTTCCCCCTTGCACTGCTTTCTTGGCAACTTATGTTTGTGTAAGATGCAGAAAAATAAAAGGGATAGGAGAACCAAGAAGAAACAAAGGCAACAGAGTAAACACAAAAAAAAGTCACCAAGTAAGCAGTGCAAGAGGAACAAGGTATAGGAAAAAAGGTAAAGCCAACAAATTTATTGTACATGAAAATATGAAAGAAAATAAGGAAGATGCAGAAGAAGAAAAGGGATAGGAGAAGCAAGAAGAAATAAAGGCAACATAGGAAACACAAACAGAAGTCACCAAGCAAGCAGTGTGAGAGGAACAAGGTATAGGAAAAAAGGTAAAGCCTACAAAGTTATTGTACATGAAAATATGGAAGAAAATAAGGAAGAAGATGCAGAAGAAGAAAAGGGCTAGGAGAAGCAAGAAGAAATAAAGGCAATAAAGGAAACACAAACAGAAGTCACCAAGCAAGCAATGCAAGAGGAAAAAGGTATAGGAAAAAATTTAAAGCCTACAAATTTATTGTACATGTGATAATATTTATTTAACTTAGTGAAATCTCCTTCATATATGATCAAAGAAAGGTACCAACATTACCACTGACAGACTAAGCTAAATAAATATTATCACATGTACAATAACTTTGTAGGCTTTACCTTTTTTCCTATACCTTGTTCCTCTTGCATTGCTTGCTTGGTGACTTTTATTTGTGTTTCCTCTATTGCTTTTATTTCTTCTTACTTCTCCTATCCCTTTTCTTCTTCCACATCTTCTTCCTTATTTTCTTTCATATTTTTATGTACAATAACTTTGTAGGATTTACCTTTTTTCCTATACCTTGTTCATCTTGCACTTCTTGCTTGGTGACTTATGTTTGTGTTTCCTTTGTTGCTTTTATTTCTTCTTGCTTCTCCTATCCCTTTTCTTCTTTCACATCTTCTTCCTTATTTTCTTCCACATTTTCTTGTTCATTTATCATTGGTGTTTCTTTCATGTGTGAAATTTCTTCTACTATTTGAGTGTCCTTTGATCATAAATAAAGGAGATTTCACTAAGCTAAACTTTGTTGCCTTTATTTCTTCTTGGTTCTCCTATCCCTTTTCTTCTTCTACATCTTCTTCCTTATTTTCTTCCATATTTTCTTGTTCATTTATCATTTGTGTTTCTTTCATGTGTGAAATTGCTTCTACTATTTGAGTGTCCTTTGATCATAAATAAAGGAGATTTCACTAAACTAAACTTTGTTGCCTTTATTTCTTTTTGCTTCTCCTATTCCTTTTCTTCTTTTGCATCTTCTTCCTTATTTTCTTCCATATTTTCTTGTTCATTTACCATTTCTCCCAAAGTGAATCCTTTGATCATAAATGAAGGAGATTTCACTAACCTCAATAAATATTATCACATGTACAATAACTTTGTAAGTTTTACCTATTTTCCTATACCTTGTTCCTCATGCACTATTTTCTTGGTGACTTCAGTTTGTGTTTCCTCTGTTGCCTTTATTTCTTCTTGCTTCTCCTATCCCTTTTCTTCTTCTGCATCTTCTTCCTTATTTTCTTCCATATTTTCATGTACAATAACTTTGTAGGCTTTACCTTTTTTCCTATACCTTGTTCCTCTTGCACTGCTTTCTTAGTGATTTCTATTTGTGTTTCCTATGTTGTCCACTTTACCTTTTTTACTATACCTTTTTCCTCTTGCACTTCTTGCTTGGTGACTTCTATTTGTGTTTCCTTTGTTGCCTTTATTTCTTCTTGCTTCTCCTATCTCTTTTCTTCTTCCTTATTTTCTTCCATATTTTCTTGTTCATTTATCATTTCTCCCAAATTGCCAACCCAAAATTACCATTGACAGAGAAGAAAATCCTTTCAAAGATCAAGGAGAGGATGTTGGAAATTTGGGAGAAATGATAAATGAATAAGAAAATATGGAAGAAAATAATGAAGAAGATGTGGAAGTAGAAAATGGATAGGAGAAGCAAGAAGAAATAAAGGCAACAGAGTTTAGCTTAGTAAAATCTCCTTCATTTATCATTTCTCCCAAATTGGCAACATCCTCTCCTTGATCTTTGAAAGGATTTAGTTTTTGTTTGTGTTTCCTCTATTTCTTTTATTTCTTCTTTCTTCTCCTATCCCTTTTCTTCTTCTGCATCTTCTTCCTTATTTTCTTCCATATTTTCTTGTTCATTTATCATTTCTCCCAAATTGCCAACAGCCTCTCCTCGATCTTTGAAAGGATTTTGTTCTCTATCAATGGTAATGATGGTGCCTTCTACATGCATGGATTAATCATCAATATGAAGGGTGGGTGGTGAAATTGGTGTTTCTTTCATGTGTGAAATTGCTTCTGCTATTTGAGTGTCATTTGATCATAAATGAAGGAGATTTCACTAATCTAAACTATGTTGCCTTTATTTCTTCTTGCTTCTCCTATCCATTTTCTTCTTTCGCATCTTCTTCCTTATTTTCTTCCATATTTTCTTGTTCATTTATCATTTCTCCCAAATTGCCAACATCCTCTCCTTGATCTTTGAAAGGATTTTCTTCTTTGTCAATGGTAATGTTGGTGCCTTCTACATGCATGGATTCATAGATGTTTAGAATGAGAAGAGTCGAAACGCACATTAGAGGAAGTCCATGAAGGTATTTGTGGGTCACATTCAAATGGTTTGACATTAGCTCAAAAAATCATTAGAGAGGGGTACTATTGGCCAGATATGGAGAAAGAGACCATTAAATATGATATACCCCAACACATTCAAATAGTCACACCATAAAAGGTCACAACAGAAAGCTCATCAAAGTCACCAATTGAGTCAGTATTAGAAAATTTGGGAGCTAAAGTTGATGATGATGATCAAATAGAGTTGATCACATCTCTGAATAAGATAATTGGAAAGAATAAGTAAGTAAAGAGCCTAGAAGGATCACTACTTGAGGTAACAAATAAGCATCAAGATGTTATATCTACTCAAGTCAGTGAAGTTGATCTGCAAGTAAAAGAAAGAGAGGAAATTAAAGCTTTTGATAGTGAGTTCACTACTCTATCCAACATTGCATCAATGAAAGCACAAACACTTCATGATGAAAAATTATTCCAAACAACTTGTCAAAATATTAAGAGTGATATAGACAACCTTGATGTTTGCATTAAGGAATTAAGGAGATGTTTGGAGAGAGGAAGAGCGTTATACCACTAGTGTTCTTTGTCACACAAACATATCTTAGATATATTAGAGAAGTTGAAGAATAAAGAAACAAAATTACGAGTCACATTGAATGAGCTTCAAAATCCTAGTACAAAGATCACTGATACTGAGAAGAAAGTGAGTAAAATACATGATGAAATAAGGTTATTAGAAAATGAAAAGGAAACAAAATTGAAGAGGTTTTCATTACTCAGAGAACACCTAACCCTAAAAATCAATAATGTGTAGAATCAACTGGAAGAATGTCTTTCAACAAAGATATCATATGATAAATTTTCCTACCCAAATATTAGAGTAGTTGAGATAGCATTCTATGGGCTATGTGCACTACTTAGTGTATCAGATTTTGTTAAGGCTACATGGGACAAAGAGATTGAAAACTTGAAGGTGAACTTTATAGATTGCATTTCAAGTCTTCCAACATTATAGAATTGAATACAAGAAGGTATATCAAAAATTTTACCTGTACATATATACATATTTTGACACCTTTGACATTGTTGTCAAAGGGGGAGTAATATAGTATGAGAAAATTTCTTATATGTATAAGATATAGATAAAAAAAAATGGAATGAAGTATAATCAAAGGGGGAGTATCCCTATGGAGAAATTAGTAGACATGTATGATCCACAAACTTTTGAAAATCTTGTAATGGTCATGTGACACAATGTTGCAAATTTGTTTTTGAAATTTTGTTGTAAGTTTTTGGGACTTAGCCACTTTTCCCATATGTTTCCACCAATGACAAAGGGGGAGATTTTTGACAATTTTGCTAAGTAGGATATCATGATGTTTTCATTATGGAAACATATGTTTAGTGTTAAGACAACATGATCTAAGAAGGAAATTTTGGAGGATTACTTATGAAAATTGTCTAAGTATAACAGTGTTTATCTGTCTTCATAGAGACCATTTTGATCAGCGAAGTTCACAGAAGTACTTTAAGTGCATGCACATGTGAACACATATTATACAAGGTATATTGAAGCTACATCTAAGAGCGCAAGATTATATGACATGTACAGACAAAGATATCAATGATTTACAGAAATAGTGTTGAGGCGACTAGAACAGAGCAACGATTAGTAATTGATTATCTTGAGTTAAGGGATTATTATTTTTTATCAAAATAATGACTTGAATAATTAGGGATGACATCCTAGATGTTAACCCTAAGGAAACAAGAGTTAATATTATGTTTTGATAACATGGAAGTTGGCTGATAAGCTATATTTGAGATAGCTAGTATAAAGAGGAATATTATGTTATGAGAAGTTATATGTATGATGTATAAAGATAATGTGAAGTTATAAAGAGATTTTTTATTGATTTATTATGAGGAATTTGATATATGATCAGATCAGTGCAAATCAATAACAAGTTTGTGAAGAACCTACAACCTAGATCAGAATATTGAAGATATTCAACATTAGGAAAAGATTTTTGTATTCTATCTTTTGTATTGAATATTATCATTGTATATTGCATGTTTGGGCAGTGATCTTATCTTGTATCCATTCATATTTTGTAATACCAACTCCTAACAAATCTGAAGCTTCTAACAAGGCCTAAAGTTCTTTAACAAGGATAGAGACAATATACAAATGTAATAGACTCCTAACAGGGTCAATATCTCTAACCAGATACTTTTGATTAGTGGATCATTTGTGGGTATCATCCCCACTGGGGTTTTCCCTTGGCCAGGGTTTCCTCAAGAACAAACATGGTGTTATGAGCTCCTTTATTTTATGGTTTTTTTATTATAAAATATATTCAGTTTAGTTTCTTATGCAAGTTACAAGTTAGTTACATATATCCATAAGTGGGCAAAAGTAAAAGTTTGTGAAATACTAAATTGCCCCCCCTCTCAGTATTTCCTATTTATAATAGTAAACATTGAAAAACCTGAAGGTTTTATAAATCCTAATTAGAAGAACATGGTTTTTAAGTTGCACAAGAAACTTTATGAACTGAAGCAAGCATCGAGAGCATGGTATGAAAGATTGCATTCTTATCCCATAAGAATTGGATTTGTTAGAACAAGTGATAACAACAATTTATATTTGAAAAGTGAAACTGATAATAAGATTCTTATTGCTGAAATTTTTGTTGAAGATATAATATTTGGAGGTATTTGGAGGTCATGATACTATATGTAAGTATTTTTCTAATGAAATAAGAAAAGAGTTTGAAATGTTGAGGTTTGGAGAGATTAAATTCTTTCTTGGTCTACAAATACAACAATAGAAGGTATATATATCACACAAACAAATTACATTAAAGAAGTCTTGAATTCATTTGGTATGGAAGACTCAAAACTAGTTGGTACACCTATGGTAACTGGATGCAAGCTAACTGAGGATGACAAATCAATAGAGGTAAATCAAACCTTATACAGATATATGATTGGTAAGTTGATGTATGTTGTGCATAGTAGACCGGATATTACACACGTTGTTGGAATTGTAGCTAGATTCTCTACTAATCCTAAAGAGTCACACATGATTGTTGTCAAAAGAATTTTGAGATATCTGAAGAACATTGAAAACTATGGATTGTGGTATAAGAAAGAAATAAATTTTGAACTTAAAGTCTATACAAATGCTAATTGGGCTGGAAATATTGATGATAGAAAAAGAACTACTGGTGGAGCATTCTTTTTGGGAGAAAGACTAGTAACATGGATAAGCAAGAAACAAGGATGTATTTATTAGTCTACTATTGAAGTTGAATATGTAGTTGTTGCTGCTAATTGTTTGAATATTACAAGGATTAAACAATTATTGGAAGGAATGAATGAATAAATAACTCATCCAATGATAATCTATTGTGACAATACAAGTGCTATTAATAGGTCAAATTGGAATTTTTGAAGTCACAAGAGAAACTTGATGATATATTTAAAAAACCATTACCGAAGGATACATACGAATACTTGAGAAGTAGACTAGGGGTCCATGCCATGTCTCATAGTCACTAAGGTGATATGGGGTTGTATCAACCTATAATTTATCAGAAGATCTTCTTATGTTGATGCAAGATGTTCACACTTTGGGATTCTTAAGGTTGTGAAGAAGATGGAAGACAAGCTAAAACTAAGAATATATGTATATGCAAGGTACAAGAATCTAAAAAATGAACTAATACTTATTTGGCTACTGCAGAGCTTCTTATCTTTGGCATTGTTGTCAAAGGGAGAGATGAGTGTCATGAAATATATATCAAATATCATGCAAAGATAAAGCACAAATATATAAAATATCATTACTTAAGGGAGAAATTTCACAAAAAATATGTCAAATTGGAATATGTAAAGTCACATGAACAACTTGTTGATATATTTACAAAACCCTTACCAAAGGATACATTTGAATACTTGAGAAGTAGACTAGGGGTCCATCCCCTGTCTCACGGTCACTAAGGTGATATGGGGTTGCATCAACCTATACTTTATCAGAATATCTTATGTTGATGCAAGATGTTCACACTTTGGGATTCCTAAGGTTGTGAAGAAGATGAAAAGACAACAGAGGATATTTGTACATGCAAGGTACAAGAATCTAAAAAAGTAACAATAGAGATACTTATTTGGCTACTAAAGATCTTATTTTTTTCATTTCTATCAAAGGGAGAGAAGATTATGCAAGAAATATAAGTTAGGAAAGAAGCTAACTGAAAGGGAGAGTCATATGTTGTGTAGTGATTAAACATATTAAAAGCACAAGCTAGGGGAGAGCTACCGAGTCACAACATAAAGACCGAGTTGAAGACACTTAAGATGTTTGGTATTCTATGATATATTTCATATTGTGTTTCCATCAATGCCAAAGGGAGAGATTGTTAGTCTAGAAATGTTGAACTACTTGGAGAATAGAATTGAGAATGTGAAGATGATTATTGAGCTACTAAGGTAAATGTAAGATAAATGTTAGATTAGTTACATTATATTGTCATTGATGTCAATGAGTTTTTACTGTACTTATCATGATAGTTGCAAACATCTGAAGAATGTAATGCTGATGAAGGAAAAAGATATTAACATAAAGCTAAGATGTATGAGTAAGTTATGAATGTGGTACTCATTGGATATCTTATTGATTAGGCTATGACATTATGATAGTGATTTGCTTACATGATTTTGTTAAGTGTTGAAGATAAAAAATATACAAGTTAATTTCATTGGTGCATGAATAACTTATTATACATCGAGAAGATGCATTATAAATCAAGTAAGTGTAGTGTATATTGAGTGCAGTATTAATCGAGAAAGAAGAAACTGACATATCACAGTATTGACCAAGTGGGAGAAATAATATAGAACATATGATTTCTGACATGAGATGATGAGATGGATGAATCTGGATGATTATAAGGTTGAAGATAAAGTTTGTTATGAAGATCTACAACTGAAAAAATTCAAAAAAGATCAGATGATGAAGATTGAAATGTTTTCAAGGAACAAGTTCTGAGGAAGGTTAAAGAGGCAAAATCAATGATGGAGATTAAGAGGAAAAATATATGGCTGAGAAAAAAATGGTTTATCATGTCTATATAAGGAGACAAGAGATTCAAAGATTGAATTGCACGTGAAGAAAAGATTGTATACATGCGAAGCTAGTCAGACAGGTTGAAGAAAAGAACTGAGTAATTCCGCAGACAACACCGAGCGTCAGAAGGAGAACACCAAGAAGAATAGAGTTAGAGGAAGATAGAGATTGAAGAGATTACGATGACCAGAGTTATTTTGAGCTTAGAATAGATTTAAATATTGGAAAGTCAAGTTGCATTTGAATTAGGTCATTTACTATTGCCTTCTAACTATTGCTACATACAAAATATCTTAACCAAGTGAGACTTAACAATCTTTATTTATTTCTTTATGAAATTCAATGAATTTTGATATTTTTCTTGTTGACCCAAGTGAATGTATGGTCATGGAGAACTATTAGTGATAAATCCTCTAAAAAGGTCACACCTTATAGTGTGTTTTGTAACCTTTAACATGGTTGGCTCTTAGCCAAGCTCACTTCAGAAGAGTAAAATTTTTTTGGGTACTGGTCCTAGGTGGTTTTGCCCTTAACAGGGTTTCCACATTAAAAATCAAGTGTTAAATGTGTATCCATGTGATGTTTTTTTATTTTAATTTACACAGTATAATAACTGGTTCGATCGGTATATACTAGATAATTTATCTGATAGTCGGTTAATGAATTAGAAAGGTATAGACAAGTTTTTACCAAGTTATTTAAGTTTATGTGTTGAAGTTGGTTTTATACATCTAAGAGAGAATTGGGAATATAGGATAAATGGACTTAAACTAATTCACCCCCCTCTTAATTATCTAACATCATCCACGTAGTCTTCAAGGATCTTATGGATCATTTTATGGAATATGACAATTATGGCTTGTTGATATGTGGCCCCTATATTTTTCAAACCAAAAGGCATCACGTTGTAGTAGAAGGTACCCCATGGGGTTTTGAATTATGTCTTATACTGATATTCTTTTGTGATGTGTATCTAGTTATATCTAGAGAAATCATCCATGAATGACAACATCTCATATCTGGCTGTGAGGTTAACGATCATATCAATGTTTGGCAAGGGGAAATCATCCTTGGGACAAGCCTTGTTGAGATATCAAAAGTCTGTGCATATTTTGATTTATCCTGATGGTTTGGAAACTGACACCATGTTGGAAATCCATTCTAAATAGTCAATGGTGCGTATGACCTTAGCTTGTAGAAGTTTATCCAATTCCATTTTGACTAGTAAGGCCACTTTAGGGTATAATTTTTAAAGATTTTACTTGATTGGCTTGGAATTTGGGTCCACCACAAGATGGTGTACTACTAGGTTAGGGTCCAATCTAGGTATGTGAGAATAAGACCATGAAAATTTTATTGTAGCTTCCTAGAGAAGTGTTGTGAAAGATGCTTCTTTGGATTTTGATAACAATGTTGCAATATATGTGATTCTTGGACATTCTTTTGTTCCTAGATTGACAGGCTTGGTTTCTTCAATAAGGATAGATGAATGTTCTAGCCTGTAATCTTGAATAAGAGGAAGGGGTGATTCTTCATCCTCTGGCACCTCAAAGTGGTTTTCAAAAGAAGATACGCCCTTTGTTTTTACTTTTTGTCATCAAAAAATGCGCCAGAGGGGTTTTCACCAAAAGACTCATATTTTTATTTTTTATTTTTGTGGCTAAAGACTTCCTCTTCCCCAAAGTATGTCTCGGGGTCTAGCTTGTAGACATGTGCTAAAGCATGCCCCCAATATTGTTGTTAATATGTTGCTCCCATTAACCTTAGGAGAATGCCCTCTATTTTGAACTCATCGATATATGCAATGTGTTGGAACCTTAAATTTCCATGAAATTTAATGTTCTTGAGAATGAAAATTAGTGAAAATTATGCCAATGGTCACTTTTTCCAAATATTGTGTACAGATCATTGCCAAGCTCTTGTACTTATTTAACCAAGAAGAGAATTTTTTAAGAGGACATTGGTTTGAGAAGAATGGTTTATTTAAAGGGCTCTCACTTTTTGCTAATGGGATTATTATCAATAGAAGACATGAATAGAAAAATAGATATGTACAGAACCAATGCATATGAGTTTCTATATGAAGTAACTAATGCAATTTGTTGGGCCAAATTGAGAGATATTTAAAATTATTCATTATTAATAAAAATCTTGTCATTACCAGTGGAACTCACTCACTCTAAACTATTCTTGGTTTCTATAACTAGTCATACATAAGTAAAATTTTTGGGTTTAAAGCCTACATTAGGGCCTGCCACACATCATGAATCCCAAGATTGTATTTGAAGGACTTTATATCATTTAATGATATAAAGAGTGAAGATAAGAGATTTTATTTTATTTTTTAGAGAAAAGACCTAAATAATGTATCTTGGATGGATCATTGAAGTGGAAAAGAGGTATGCCCTTAATGAAGTTTGGAACTCCCATCGGGCATGCATATATTTTCTAGATGACCATGTTTCTTTGTTGTTGTAAGTAAATTCATTGATGTAGGAATTAGAACTGGGGCATATGAAAAGAATGTCACCATGTGGAATGTCTTGATGGCTAAGTAAAATTCCTCCATTGACTAGAGATTCCAAGGTCTTGTCAATAAATAGCTTTGAAATAATATATTCGAAAGAGTGTATGCATTGATAGACATATATAAAGTCATCTTTGAAAGTATAATTATTGATGAAGCTTCATGCATCAAACTAAGGGAAGGGGAACTTCAACAAAAGGGATAGTTATACTAGGAAAGGGTATTGGAAAGACATGTATTATTAGATGAGAGATAAGAAAGTCCCTCAAAAGCATCATATCTCCCAAATGAGAAAAGGGGCAAAAATTGGTGTGTCATTGACATAACAATGTTGCAAGTCTCCTCAAAAATTGGTGTGTCATTGACATAACATGTTGCAAGTCTCCATAAAAAATACTCTCCAAAGAGCTCATTTATGCAGATGAATGTGAAGAGGTATTTTGTCAAATACTGATGGATTTGTTAAGTGTAGTCGGCAAGAAAAAACACCAGCATATCGACGTGTTTAAGATATTGTGAATGTCCCAAAAATTACAATGTGCATATCAAACATATTTATTAGCCCTAATAATGGCATATCAGCCATGTGGAAAAATATTACATGAGGAATATAATGAAAAAGATAAAGTATTTGGATTGTTTTACTGGAGGGTTCATGCAATATTGATTAAATGAAAATTTTTAAAGTAATGTCTCAACATGTGAACCATTCAAAATCTTTAGATTTTTGTATGATTGTTTGTCAATGCGGAAGTGCAAAGGGGTGTCAATCAAACTATTTGACAATGTGCCCACATGAAATAATTAATTTAAGGCAATATTTGGAGGGACCCTTATATCATTAAACGAGAATCACAAGCAACACATATGGACCAATTTGTTAAATAAATTTTAAAGTTCCTTATTCAAGATGTAGTTGGTGATTGTAAAGAATCCCATTTCCTTAATAGGAATTCCTCTTACTTATAAAGACATATTTATAGAATACAAACCATTGCATCTGATATGAAAAAATTTCTCCAAGATATGTTGTGAAATGGGGGTAAAATGTTGCATATATGAAGACATAAAATACATAAGGATATATTTTATGTTGTGAAATGGGGGTAGAATGTTGCATATATGAAGACATAAAATACATAAGGATATATTTTTTATTCTATGGTTTCAATGTTCTACGTGGAAATGTAATAGATGGCTCAAATTGAAGACAAAGGAATTTTGAAATGGTAGTCGGATATTTTTCCCCTCTCTGACAATGTCCTCTATACAAAAGATATTAAAAATGGATACTAAAAATGGAGTATCAGATGAGGCAATTTAATTTGCACTGTGTGATTAGTTGATTTTAGTTTTAGATTCTTTGGTGATAGTTGATTTGTTTATCAGGGGTAACTAATTAGTTTTCTATTGAACATTAATGTTGTTTCATAAATAAAATTTGTATCCATTCGGTTGTTCTCCCTTGTGAATATAAAAGAGAATTATTGATTAGATAGCGGGGGGAGATTTTTAGAATTCATATTTTTGGTAGCAAAATAGAGGAATGCACTGGAAAATCCAAAATGGTCCAAAATGTAATTACCAAATGTGAATAAATAAAATGTTTGGTGCCTTTCTTTTCTAAAATGTTGTGGGAAAATTTCTCAATCTAATCAATTCCTCTATTATTCCTCTCCTAGAAAGTAGGAGTTGTCTTGAGTCTTTTTGCAAGAGAGGTTATTTATGTTCTTTTCAATTTGATTATCAAGATTTATATAAGAAATTGTTTTCCATATCAATTTTTTTATTGGTCCTTTCCAGCAAAGGTTAAACTCAATACAACTGATTTTGATGTTGCATCATACCTGAAGGCACTAAAGGTCAGATTAGTTGATAGGGTCATCTCAGTGGTGATCTCAAAAATTATCTCGTGGAGGTTATACATTAAGGTCAAGGAGAAGTGAATTTGTAGCCCAATAGGAAGAAGGAATTGGTCTATCATCATCATGACTAAAACAATAAAAAATAAAGTTTTCTATTAGGAACAAGTTAGTGGTTAATTGAAGGATAAGCATATAGCCAACAGTAGTTAGTAAGAGGAGATACAAGATATAGTAGCAATAAGACTAAATCAGAGATCAGATTATTTACTGATAGAAGTAGGGATTAGAGGAAATTAGTAAGATATCAAGGAGTGGTGGTAAATTAGAAGAGAAGTAAATGATTAGACAGATAGAGGAAATCAAGTATTTGAGTATCATATTATTGTATTTTTAGAGGTACATGCCACTTTGAGATAGAAAACATAAATAGAACACAAGATAGAGATCATATCTTCTATAAAAAGCTTCAAGATATGAAGATTAGTTTGAGTATAGACTTAGCCACCTAGGTCTTGAAGAGCCTAAAGAGAAAGGTAATATAATCATATTGATTATTTGTATTAGTTGGAAAAATAATTTTGGGAAGATTGATCATAGAATTTGGAATACTCTTAGATCTTTCCAATCTATTGATTTGGGAACCAACAAGTTAGAGACTCCACTAGGGATCGATTGTGAAATAGTTGCTAGAAATTTTGGTTATGAAGTACACTCTATTGGAAGGAAAACCCCAAAATACCAAAAAAAACCATATTCCTCAAAGAGAGGTGGTGACTCTAACAATTAAAGAAATATTTCAATCAATGACTTCACTGAGGGAGAAGACCCAAAAGGAGATAAGTAATATTTCCTCCTTGAAAGAGGTGGCTACTCTAGTGATTGGAACCTAATGAATAAAGTAGAAAGTTACAAATCTAGTTATTTTATATGTACTAAAATACATATACAAATGAAAACCTAAATGTGTGTGATTCACAACTACCACCATACATACAAAGACAAGTATGTCTCATCAAAGCATATGAACCATTGAAAATCCCTAGAGATTGGACAAACTTTCCTCTTGAGCTAAAATAATATGTGCCAAAATTTTGTGCAGGTGGATTGGAATCACCAATTGAGCATGTGCAATAATTTTGTAATTTTATTGAAGATCACCATATCTTTGTAGAGGATGTGATTATGAGATTATTTGCAAGATTGTTAATAGATAATGCAAGCATTTATTTTAGGTAGCTATGCCCTCAAAGTATCTAATCATGGGAGGAACTCAAGAATTGGTTTCTAGATGAGTTTCATGGTGTAGTTGAAGAAGATGAGGACCTATATACACAAGAAGAAAATCAGGATCACAACATTTATTCAAAACCTTATACTTATCCTATGGATGATTCCTTTAGTAGATCTAAAGTAAATGATAACTTAGACTATGGATACACATTTAAAATACTAAAACCTTTATTTCCTAATGTAGTTAATGACTTCATTATAAAAAGAGAACATAGAAGAAAGAAAACCAGTCATTGATTCATGTGTGATTATGATGCAGGAGCATCTTGGGTCCTTGGCAATCCTGTGTCACCAAAAATAATTTGGAGTTTGTCTATGTTTCTCAGTTTCTACTTTGACTGAGTTGGTCAGTTTCCTTTGGTTACCGAGTGTGGTCAGTTCTCTCTTGGGTGGTCGGTTATTTCACTGGCGCTCGGCATTGTCTGTCTGCTGCTTGATTATCGTGCTTATCGACGGGTTTAGTTTTGTTTCCTATTGTGGCCGACTTGTGCATTTATATTGGATCATAGATTTAATGTTGGAATCCATCATTGTGAAGTGTGTGGTCCTAGATCTGACCATTCTTCCATTTATTGTGGATCTAAAGGTCAACTCAGCTCAGTAGCTTCTTGTATAAATGTAGATGTTTGGTTGCAGTTTAGGAGGGAGTTTTTGGATAGAAGATAGTAGACTTAGATTGGAGATTGGTAATATATCCTTGTATGTTTGAGGACTTCTAAGATTCATTGTAATATCAAGCCGTAACTAGGAAGGCCTTACAGCTCGGTATGTATGGTTTAATTGATGAAAATATATGAAGGATCTTGCATTCTCTCTCTCACTCTTGTGTTTGTTTGCTTCCGCATGTTTTGAGTAGGCTTGGATCATTTGGGTGTGCCATCCTTAGGCCCCTTGTGACATCTTCCTTGCGTTAGGTGGTATCAGAGCAAGGTGCGATCTTGATCTAGTTTTGCAAATCTAGGTTTGTAGGTTCCTCTTGAAGCCTAGTTGAATTTTTGTGGGGTAGTAGATTGTGATCTGACTTGAAATTGTAGAGGGTTGTCAAGATGATTCGTGGGAGGCAAGATGTAGATCCAAGATTGGTAGATATGCTAAGGTAGATTGCTGCTAGTTTAGAAGTTGTTGAAATAGCCTAGAGAAGAGGAAGACATCTTGAAGATGTTAGTGATGATGAAATTGAAGAAGAACAGGTGAATGTAGAACCTGCACCTATTATGGATCAAGGTGAAGAAATATTTTTAAAGGCTTTGACAAGTCTGAAGTCAACACCACATTTCAATCCTTCTGAGTATGGTGGAAAGCTAGATTCTGATGAATTGGTGGACTAGATCACCAAGATGGAAAAGTATTTTGAATATGAAAACATTCCTGAGGATAAGAAGGTGAAGATTGTAAGCACAAAGTTGAAAAGTCATGCATCCTTATGGTGGGAACATCTACAAATTGGACCGGAAGAGGAAAGGAAAAGAAAAAATCAAGGTATGGAGTAAAATGGTGAATAAATTAAAAGGAAAGTTCTTACCTTGTGATTATCAGATTAACCTAGTTCGGCAAATGCAAAGTTTGAGATAGAAAGATAGCTTTGTTAAGGAGTATACTAAGGAATTATATAGATTGGATATTAGATCTAGACATGATGAAGATGATGTGGAAAGAATTGGCAGATACCTAAATGGTTTGAGAGTTTCCATCCAAGAAGAAATTAGCATGGTCAAGTTGGAGAACATTGAAGAGGCCTATCAATTTTCTTTGAACGTCGAGGAGAAACTGAACAAGAGACATGAGCAAAGATAGAGAGGTCGAGGTGGTAGATTCCATAGAGGAAGAGTTAGCTCTAATGGTGAGAATGGTAGATCTGAACCAGAAAAGACAAATTTGGACAAAGGCAAGACTGAGTGGAAAAGTGAAAGTTCATCTAAAGGTAGAGGCAGTAACTATCTAGGTGGTTATAGAAAAGGAAGTTTTTGAGGAACTTGTTATAAATGTGGAGAAGAAGTACATAGATCTTTTAAATGTACTCAAGCTAATAAGAAGGCTGGTAGCAGTAGAAATGCTTTGGTACAAGAAGAATCACCGAATGAACCTGAGAAAGAAAATAACTTGATGGTAACGAGAGCACTATGGAATGAAAGCAAAAAGGAAGATTTGGTAAGGAAAATTTTGTTCAAAACTAGATGTAGAGTTTTTGATAAATTTTGGAAGGTAATCATTGATAGTGGTAGCTTAGAGAACCTAGCATCTAAAGAGATGGTCACAAAATTGCAATTGGAAAGGTTGGTACATCTGAAGCCTTATCAGATTTCATGGATCAAAGATGAGCATACACTCTTGGTAAGTGAACAATGTTATGTGAATTTGAAGATTAGAAAATACTATGATAAGGTATTATGTGATATCATGCCTATGGATTGTTGTCATATTTTGTTGGGTAGACCTTGGCAATATGATAGACATGCTATATATGATGGGAGATTGCATAAGTATACTATTGTGGCTGATGGAAAGAAACAAATCTTGTTACCATTAATGGAAGAACCTATTAGTAATGTTTGCACATCTATGAAAGTTTTTTTGATGGAAGGAAGAAAGTTTGTTAACTCTTTGAAGAAGAATGATATATGTTTCGCTGTGATTCCTAATAAGCCGAGTAAGAAAATAGATGATAATGTCCCTAAGGAGATTGATGAGTTACTCACTGAGTATAGTGATATCATTTCTCATAATGTACCTGATGGTTTGCCACCAAAACGAAGCATTGATCATTGTATGGATCTAATCCCTGGAGCTAGTTTACCGAATAAGGCACCTCATTGGTTGACACCTACCAAGAATTAGGAATTGAACTGACAGATTCAAGAGTTTCTAGAGAAAGGTTTGATCAGAGAGAGTTTGATTCCTTGTGTAGTACCTATTGTATTGGCACCTAAAAAGAATGGAGAATGGAGAATGTGTACTGATTCCAGAGAAATCAATAAGATAATAGTAAAGTATAGGTTTCCTATACCGATAATGGATGATATAATGGATAGTTTGACTAGACCAAAATATTTCACAAAGATTGATTTGAAAAGTGGGTATCATCATATCAAAATTAGAGAAGGTGATGAATGGAAGACTGCTTTCAAGACAAAAGAAGGTTTGTATGAGTGGTTGGTTATGCCTTTTGGTTTAACTAATGCACCGAGTACTTTTATGAGGTTGGTGAATGAAGTTTTGAAGAAATTCTTTGGAAGGTTTGTGATTGTATATCTTGATGATATTTTGATATTCAATAAGACCAAAGAAGAACATTTGTTGCATGTTAGAAAAGTTTTGTAGAGATTGAAAGAGGAAAAGTTGCTGATAAATCTGAAAAAGTGTTCATTCGTGAAAGAGGAGATTGTGTATTTGGGATTTTTTATTTTAGTTGATGGTTTGAAGATGGATCCTAAAAAGGTTGAAGCTATTTTGAATTGGAATACACCTGTGAATACTAGCGAGGTAAGATCATTTCATGGTTTGGCAAAAATTTTATTAAAAGTTCATAAGGAATTTTAGTTCAATTTGTAATGCTATGATTGAGACTATGAGAGGAGACAAAAGAGAATTCAAGTGGACACATGGAGCTGACAGAAGTTTTGAGACTCTGAAGTAGAAGGTTGCTGAATTACCTATTTTGGTATTACCTGATTTCAGTAAGGTATTTCAAGTAGAATGTGATGCAAGTGGAACTGCAATTGGAGCTATGTTGAGTCAAGAAGGTAAACCTGTTGCTTTCTTTAGTGAAAAGTTGAATGATGCTAGAAGTAAATATTTTGTGTATGATCAAGAATTATATGCTATTGTTTAAGCACTGAAGAAATGGAGACATTATTTGATATCAAGTGAATTTGTGTTGTGTAATGATCATAAGGCTTTACAATATTTGGGTAGTCAGAATAAGTTGAATCAGAGACATATGAAATGGGTTGAGTATTTGTAGAGCTATACATTTGTGATCAAGCATAAGAGTGGAGTTGCTAACCAAGTTGCCGATGCATTGAGTAGGACAAGATCTTTGATGACCGAGATGAAAATTGAAGTTCTTGGTTTTTATGAGATGAAAGGTTTGTATGAAAATGACCCTGATTTTTCTGAGCCATGGAAAAAGTGCAGAGCACCTATTCAAGATCAACAGATACTAATGGGATGAATATTTTATTAAGGAAGGTATGTTGTTTAAAGGCATTCAGTTGTGTATACTGAGAGGAGTGATGAGATCTAATTTGATAAAGGAGAAACATAGTAGTGGTTTGGCTAGACATTTTGGCATTGATGAAACATGAAATTTTCTTAAGGAGAAGTACTATTGGCTGTAGTTGTATAGAGATGTTCAGAAATTTGTGAAAAGTTGTGTAATTTGTCAAGTTGCAAAAGGAGTAAGTCAGAATACTTGATTGTATACACCGATTGTTGTTCTTGAGAAACCTTGGATTGACATCAGTATGGACTTTGTTCTTGGCTTACTAAAGACAGTAAGAGGTAATGATTCAATATTAGTTGTTGTGGATAGATTTTCTAAGATGGCGCATTTTATACCATGTAGAAAGACATCAGATGCAATACATGTAGCAAATCTTTTCTTTAAGGAAATTGTCAGATTGCATGGATTACCAAGGAGTATTAGGTTTGACCGAGACACTAAGTTTGTTGGATACTTTTGGAAAACACTTTGGAAGAAATTTGGCACTGAGTTGAAATATAGTTCTATATTTCACCCACAAACCAATGGATAGACTGAAGTTGTGAACAAAAGTTTGGGAAATCTTTTGAGATGTTTAGTTGGAGACACACTGAGTAATTGGGATTCTGTGTTGGCACAAGCAGAGCTTGCATACAATAATTAAATGAATAGGAGTACTTGAAAGACACCATTTGAGATTGTGAATGGCACACAACCAAGAGAAATATCTAATTTGAGAGACATTGCTGATGAGAACAAGAAAAGTGTTGAAGGAGTAAAGTTTGCTGAGTACATGAAAACATTGCATGAAGATGTGAAGCTGAAGCTGGAAGACAGTAATCAGAAATACAAAGATAGAGATGATAAATCATGGAGGCATAAAACTTTTGATGTTCATGATGAAGTGATGGTTCATTTGAAGAAAGACTGATTTCCTATTGGAACATATGGGAAGCTAAAGATGAAGAAGTTTGTACCTTGCAAGATTCTGAAGAAATTTGACAGTAGAAATGCATATGAAATTTAGTTGCCTGATGACATGGACATATCACCTATTTTCAACATTGCTGATTTGTATGAGTATCATGAACCTGATGAAGTGATATTATCGACAGAATATCCTAAGAAGCAGAATGATGAAGTTGAACAGATTTTGAAGGAAAGAGTTTGCAAAAGTACAAGAGGAAAACAATATATGGAATATTTGGTTAAGTGGAAGAGTAGACTGATGGAAGACAGTTCATGGATTTCATAGTCTGAGTTGGATGCAACTCGGACCAGACCTACCAAATGATTCAGAGAATCATTTCAAAATAACCCCAGGTGTCTGATGCAGGAGCATCTCGAGTCCTTGTCAATCCTATGTCACCAAAAATAATTTAGATTTTGTCTATGTTTCTTAGTTTCTACTTTGACCAATTTAGTCAGTTTCCTTTGGTTACCGAGTGTGGTCAGTTCTCTCCTGGATGGCTGGTTATTTCACTAGCACTCGACATTGTCTGTCTACTACTCAGTTATCATTCTTACCGATGGGTTTAGTTTTGTTTCCTATTGTGTCCGACTTGTGCATTTATATTGGATCATAGATTTAATGTTTGAATCCATCACTGGGAAGTGTGTGGTCCTAGATCTAACCATTCTTCCATTAATTGTGGATCTGAAGGCCGACTCAGCTCGGTAGCTTCTTGTATAAATTTAGATGTTTGGTTGTAGTTTAGGAGGGAGTTTTTGGATAGAAGATAGTAGACTTAGATTTGAAATTGGTAATAGATCCTCACATGTTTGAGGACTTTTGAGATTCATTGTAATATCAGGCCATAACTGGGAAGGCCTTACATCTGGGCATGTATGGTTCAATTAATGAAAATATATGAAGGATCTTGCATTCTCTCTCTCACTCTTGTGTTTGTTTTCTTCTGCATGTTTTGAGCAGGCTTGGATCATTAGGGTGTGCCAGCCTTTAGCCCCTTGTGACCTCGTCCTTGTGTTAGATTGACTTTTCTAACAATAGGACCTTTGAAATAGATGCATGTGCCAGTAATGAAAAGGATACAAATGATAGTACTGGAGTGGAAGATGATGCATGTCTTCTTAGTGGTGGATAAATTTAAGATTTTTTAGACAAGGAATACCAAAGGCTTTCATATAAGAGCTAATCAAAATTTTATCCAGCACACATCGATTTTGATAGGGATACACAGGATGCAGATGAAGAAAAGGTATTTGATAATAGTTCAATGCCTTAAGATGGAATTGACTGTGAAGATAGTGAAGTCTATTACTATGAACAAAAGGATAATATGTTAGTGTAAGAGATAGATGGATATAGCAGTGAAGATGAATACATTGATAACAAGACAAGTGAAAGAGAAAAACATGTTTGTGAAAATAATTTTTAGATTTTGTAAAATCATTTGTACAATGAAATATTAGATAACTGTTTGGTTTCCTATCAATATATGGCTAAGGATAATATTTTTTTAGATTTTCAAATCCATTGTATGAGGAGGATGAAGTACTTGTCGACAATATGAGAAACATCCTTAATTTTGAGGACAAACAATATAATGATAAGAATGTGATATCATCATCAAAGGAACTAACCAAAGAAATGGGTGATGTTTTAGATCTTGACACTCTGATTGAGCTAGAGGACAATCTTGAGGATGTTTCTAATTTCACAAAAGGGAGTGTTCTTTTACAAAGTTTTATTAATCAAAATAATGATAAAAATGAATTCATTAGTTCTCGGCCACCCACAGGTTTGATGTCTTGTAGTAATATTTTTTAGAGTAAAATTGGTGATTGTGGGATTGAGTCGGGATACAATTCTAAGTCAGAGATGTTTGTGCATGATAAAGATATTGGCAGGAGCTATTATATTGCACATAGTTATGCATTGTGTGATAAGGTAAGATGTTGTAAGAAGTACTTGTATGATTCATTTAACTTAAGAATGTAGATTATTAGAGAGTGTAAGTGTAGCTAGTTAAGGGAAGGAGCCAACACATTTTATCAAGAAAATATCAGTATTATCTTCAAATTGATGAGAATCGAAAGTGATGAAAATAAGATTTTTGACAGGGGAAAGTGTTGATTCCATATTTTTGGTGGCCTGAGGCCACCAAATAAGATCTAATCTGATTATTAAAATATGCATAAACCCCTTAGCCCAATAGACTTGGCACTTGGTCTGCTTCTACCAAAGATAACTGGATTCTCGCTATGCTTGTAGGAGGGATACATCACCAGACAGAGCCACTGTTGGAACCTTAAATTTTTATGAAATTTAATGTTCCCGAGGATGAAAAATTAGTGAAATCTTGCCAATGGTCACTTTTTCCAAATGTTGTGCACAAATCATTTCCAAGCTCTTGTACTTATTTGACCAAGAAGAGACTTTTTTTAGAGGACATTGGTTTGAGAAGAATGGTTTATTTAAAGGGATCTCTCTTTTTTTCTAATGGGGTTATTATCAATAGAAGACATGAATAGAAAAATAGACATGTATAGAACTAGTGCAATATGAGTTTCTATATGAAGTCACTGGTGTAATTTATTGGGTCAAATTAAGAGATATTTAAAATAGTTTATTATTCATAAAAATATTCTTATTACCAGTGGAACTCACTCACTCTAAACTATTCTCAGTTTCTATAACCAGACATACATAAGTGAAATTCTTGGGTTTAAAGCCTACATCAGGGCCTGGCACAAATCATAAATCCCAAGATTGTATTTGAAGAAATTTATATTATTTAATGATATAAAGGGTGAAGATTAGAGATGCTATTATTTTTCGGACAAAAGCCCTAAATAATGTATCTTGGATGGATCATTGAAGTGGAAAAGAGGTATGTCCTTAATGAAGTTTGGAAATGCCATCAGACATGTATATGTTTTGTAGATGAGCATGTTTCTTTTTTATTGTAAGTAAAGTCATTGATGTAAGAATTAGAACTAGGGCATATGAAAATGATATCACCATGTGGAATGTCATGATGACTGAGTAAAATGCCTTCATCGATAAGAGATTCCAAGGTCTTGTTGATAAATAAAATCAAAGTAATATATTCAAAAGAATGTATGCATCAATGGACATATATAAAGTTACCTTTGAAAGTATGATTATTGATGAAGCTTCATGCATCAAACTAAGAGAAGGGGAACTTCAATGAAGAGGCCAGTTATACCAAAAAAGGGTATCAACAAGATGCATATTATCAAATGAGAGATAGAAAGGCTCTCAGAAGCATCATATCTCCTTGATGAGAAAATGGGCAAAAATTGGTGTTTCACTGGCATAACATGTTGCGAGTCTCCTCAAAATTTATTTTTTTTGCAATATGATTTTATTCGGTGATCGGGTGGGCTCTAAAAAATACTCTCCAAAGTGCTCAATTATGTCGATGAATGTGAAGAGGTATTTTTTAAAATATGGATGGGTTTGTAAGTGCATTCGGCAGGAGAAAACACCAACATACAATGATCCCATAACAATGGATTGATGTGTTTAAGATATTATGAATGTCCTAGTAATTACAATGTGCATATTAGATATAACAAAATTTATCTTGGAAGGCTCACATTATAGTATTCATAATGTGTATTTCTTCTCTGGAGCTCATACCATGAGTATACAATTACCATCCCCTATGGAGTTCCAAAAAAAATTTAGGATTCCCTTCATGGATTACTGGCCTTACAATTACAGACTAATGTTACAAATTGAAGTTGGGGAGCTACCATTTGAAGATTTTACTAGGCATTTCTTGTTTAACAAGGAATATTTTTTTCCCTCTATGATGGTATTAAACAGTCACTAGAAGATCAGAATGTCTGTCCTTTATAAAGAGTAATGAGATCTTACATATTTGATTCCCAAACCAAAAGTAGGGCATTCTCCAAAGTTCATGTTCTAATTGCCATCATGGGTCATGACCATAATATTTCCTCTCCTTCATCAGTTAGGGCTTCATCGATTGGGTGTGCTTCATATTCTTCTATTGTCCTCCCAATTTTTACTCTTGGGAACATAAAATTGTGCCTAATGCCTTAGACTCTCTATTAGTGTCTATTCCTCCTATGCATGATTTCAAAGATAATGGTCTTGCTCCTCTTGGTCAGGGATAGATTTTGAGCTACGATGCTTATGTTGGTGAATCTCAACCCATGGATGTTGAGTGACCTATAATACCTATGAATTGGCATTTCCTTGGTTTGCTACCAATTTTTGTAGATGTTTTTAGATAGTCACTATTAATGATCAGTGGTAATGCTATATATTGGTGCATGGAGTTCTTTCACTTTTTCATCTACTAGAGTTTTCTCTCGGTACCACATTAACTATGCTTGTAACTAAATTATACCTATGGTCAAAGGATTCTACCCTATAAATGTATTTTGATCTAGCATTTTGGGGACCTATTTCATTATGTAGGTAGTTTTGGCATGATATTTTGGAGGATTTTTGGGTATTATAGATTCTTCTACTATGTTGTATCTGCCAATTTGGCTTGCTTCACTAGAGATTTTGTTGGATATTTTTGGTAATCCCTATTGTATCTAGTCAATTCAAGGGGTCTTTTTAGGTCTTGGGTATATCTAGTTGGTGGTTATGTTTCTCTCTGGGTTGGTCCTCTTCTTATTTCTCTATGTATATTTAGGTGAGGAATGGAGATTTTATTCACTGGTTCTTTCCTCCATGAGCCATTCTAACCATTCGGTTGTTCTCCCTTATCAATATAAAAGGTAATTACTGATTCAATAGTAGGGAAGATTTTTAGAATTCAATTTTTTGAAGTAGAGTAGAGGAGGGCAGTGGCAAGTCCAAAATGGGCCAAAATGTAATTACCATATGTGAATAAATAAAATGTTAAGTACCTTTCATTTCTAAAATTTTGTGGGAAAATTTCTCAATCTAATCAGTTCCTCTCTGACTCCTCTTCTAGAAATTAGGAATTGTCTTGAGTCTTTTTGTGCAAGAGAGGTTATTTACATGCATTGCAATTTGATTATAAAGATTTATATGAGAAGTTGCCCATATAAATTTTGTTTTATTGGTCCTTTCCAGCAAAAGTTAAACTCAATAGAGCTAATTGTGTTGTTGCATCATAACTAAAGGCATTAAAGGTTAGATTATTTTGAAAAGGTTATTCTAGTGGTGATCTCAAAAATTGTCTCATGGAGGTTACACATTAAGGTCAAGGAGAGAAGTGACTCTGTAGGTTAGTAGGAAGAAGGCATCAGTCTATAATCATCAAGACTAAAATAGTTTTAAAAAAATTGTTATTAGGAACAAGTTAGTGGTTAGTTGAAGGATAAGCATATAGCCAGTAGTAGTTAGTAAGAGGAGATACAAGATAGAGAAGTAGTAAGACTAAATCAAAGATGAGATTATTTATAGATAGAAGTAGGAATTAGAGGTATTATTTAGATATCAAGGAGAAGTGGTAAAGTAGAAGAGAAGTAAATGATCAAACAGATAGAGGAAATCAATTATTTGATTATCAAATTATTCTATTTTCAGAGGTACATGAAAATTTTAGATAGAAAACATAAACAGAACACAAGATCAAGATTAGATCTTCTATAAAAATCTTCAACATGGGAAGAGTAGTTGGAGTATAGGCTTACCCACCTAGGTCCTATAGATCCTAAAGAGCAGGGGAATAGAATCATATTAATTATTCTCGTTAGTTGGACAAATAATTTTGAGAAGATTGATCATAGAATTAGGCATGCTCTTAGGACTTTCCAATCTGTTTATTTGAGAACCAACACAGTGCTTGGTTGATCATATTCTATGAGTTCATCTTGCAAGACTGGAAGGTCAATGAGGTTTATGGAGATTTCGTAAAGGATGAAATTGTCTAGGAAGGTTTCATTATCAGATATAGTGTCATAAGATTTATTAACTTCCTCTTAGGGGATGTCTTCAACCTCAAAAATTTCAACCATAGTATTATGATAGGCGTAGCTAGTTTCATTGGTGACCCATTCATGTCTAGGCCAAATCCAAGCCCCAGATTCCTTGGTCAAAGTGAAGATTCAAGTGGATCCTTCATGCCACTTTATTAGCAGCATAAACTATTCGATAACTAAGAGGGGGGGTGAATCAGTTAAGTCTAATTATCCTATAGTCCCAAATACTCTAGGATGTATAAAAAAAATCCTTCAAATAATCTAAATATCTTGGTAAAAGCTTTTCTGTGCCTTTTTGTTCATTAATTAATTATTAGTAAAATTAACTAGTATATAATAATCAAACAAGTAATTGTAATGTGTAAAGTAAAATAACAAATCATCACATGCATACACATATAACACTTGATTTTTAAAGTGGAAACCATGTTAGGGGAAAAACCACCTAGGATCGGTACCCGAAATAATTTCACTCTTCTGAAGTGAGCTCGGTTAAGAGCCAACCCTGTTAAAGGTTACAAAACACATTGTAAGGTGTGACCTTGTTAGACAATTTATCACTAATAGTTCTCCATGACCATACATTCACTTGGGTCAACAAGAAAACAATCAATATTCATTGAATACCATAATGAATGATCTGATTCAAATACAACTTCCTTTGTATATTTTTAGATCTATGCTAAGCTCAAAATACCTCTATCCATCATAATCTATTCAATTTCCTTTTATCCTCCAACTCTGTTCTTCTTGGTTATCTCCTTTCTCTGACACTCATGTAGTTTGCAGAATTTCTTAGTTCTCACTTCAACCTATATAGCCAGCTTCACCTGAATGCAGTCTTCTTCTCACGTGCATTAACTCTTTAAATCTCTTGTCTCCTTAAATAAAAATGATAAACTATTTTCTTCTCAGCCGTATTATTTTCCTATTAATCTCCATCATTGATTTTTCTGCTTCAACCTTCCCCAAAACTTGTTCCTTCAACACATTTCAATCTTCATCATCCGATTATTCTTGAATTTTTTCAGTCGTTGGTCTTCATAAATTTTTTTATCTTTAACCTTGAAATCATCCATATTTGTCCATCTCATCATCTTTAGTCAACAATCACATATTCCATTTATTTCTTTCACTTGGTCAATACCGTGATGTGTTGGTGATTTCTTACTCGGTTAATACTATGCCTAGTATAAACCACATTTTCTCGATGTATACTATTTCAACTCAGTGTATATTAAGTTCTTCATTTACTGACCACATAAACTTGTACATTCTTGATCTTTAATTCTTAACAGAATCATGTAATACAATCAAATTACTAACATAATGTCATAGACTCATCAATAAGTTACCTAATCAATACCATACTCATATCTTTCTCATACATCTCATCTTTATGTTGATCTATCATTCCTTCACCATTATTACCTTCTTCAAATGTTTGCAACTATCATGTGATAAGTATAGTCAAAACTAGTTGACATCAATCTCTCCCTTTGGCATTGATGGAAATACAAACACAATATGAAATATGCCATAGAATACAAAACATATTAAGTGTCTATAACTCTGTCTTATATGTTGTGACTTGGTAATGCATTTAATATGTTTAATCACTACACAACATCAACTATACACTCTTCCTTTCACTTAGCTTCATTTCTAACTGATATGTAATGATCATCTCTCTCCTTGTGAATCATTCGCTCCCTGTAAATCTCAATCAAAAAATTTCATGTTCATGTAATCTCTCTCCTTGTCTAAATATTTCTCTGAATATTTCATATAGTATCTCTCCCTTTGACAACAATGCCAAATATAATCAGCTCTTTAGTAGCCAAATCAGTATCTTTGTTGTTTTAGTTCATATTCTTGTACCTTGCAATTACATATATGTAATTCTAGTTTGTCTTCCATCTTCTTCTTCTTCTTCACAACCTAAAGAATCCCAAAGTGTGAACATCATGCATCAACATCATTAGATCTTCTAATAAAGTACAGGTTGATGTAACCCCATATCACCTTAGTGATTGTTAGACAAGGGATGGACCCCTAGTCCACTTCTCAATTATTCAAATGTATCCTTCGATAAGGGTTTCATGAATATATTAGCAAGTTGCTCCTATGATTTCACATATTCCAATCTGACTTGTTTTTCTTGAACTTTCTACCTCAAGTATTGATACTTAATAGATATGTCATTTGTCTTTGCATGCATCACTCGATTCTTTGAAATATTAATAGCACTTATGTTATCACAATATATTATCATTGGATCAGTGATCTCCTCATTGATACCTTCCAATAATTTCTTTATCCATGCAATATTTGAATAATTAGCAGTAGCAACAACATATTTACTTTAGCAGTGGACTGAGAAATGCATCCTTGTTTCTTACTTATCCATGTTACTAATCTTTCTCCCAAAATGAATGTTCCACCTATAGTGTTTTTTCTATTGTCAATGTTTCCACCCCAATAAACATCAGTGTAAACTTTCAGTTCAAAATTGCCTTCTTTCTTATACCACAATCCATAATTTTCAGTTTTCTTCAAGTATCTCAAAATTCTTTTCACAACAGTCATGTATGACTCTTTAGGATTAGCATAAAATCTAGCCACAATTCCAACAACATGTGCAATATCTGATCTACTATGCATAACATACATCAACTTGCCAATCATAGGTCTATATAAGGTTTGATTTACCTCAATTGACTTATCATCCTTGGTCAACTTGCATCTAGTTACCATAGGTGTACCAACTAGTTTTGAATCTTCCATATCGAATGTCTTCAAGACTTCTTTGATGTAAATTACTTGTGTTATGTAAATTCCTTCCTTTATTTGGTGTATTTACAAACCAAGAAAGAACTTGATCTCACCAAACATCTACATTTAAAACTCTTTTCTCATTTCATCAGTAAAAGACTTACATAAAGTATAACGACCTCCAAATATGATATCATCAACAAAGATTTCAGCAATAAGAATCTTGTCATCAGTTTCACATTTCAGATACAAGTTGTTGTTATCACTTGTTCTAACAAATCCAATTCTTATGAGATAAGAATGTAGTCTTTCATATCATGTTCTCAATGCTTTCTTCAGTCCATGTAATGCCTTGTGCAGCTTACATACCATGTTCTTCTGATTAGCATCAATAAAACCTTTAGGTTGTTCAATGTATACCTCTTCCTCAAGTATCCCATTCAGAAATGTAGATTTCACATCCATCTGATATACCTTAAATATTTTGTAAGAAGCATATGCAAGTAGCATTCTTACTCCTTCATGTCTAGCAATGGGTGCAAAAGTTTCTCCATAGTCAATTTCTTCTTCTCGTGCATAACCTTTGCAAACTAGTCTTTCTTTATTCCTTGTTACATCTCCATTCTCATTGAATTTATTTCTAAATATCCATTTAGTGACAATCACATTTTTTTCTTTAGGTCTCAGAAACAATGTTCATGTCTTATTTTTCTATATTTTCTCAATTTATTTATTCATTGTCTTGATCCAATCATCATCTGTCAATGCATCTCTAATATTTTTAGGCTCAAATTCACAAACTAAACATGTATTATTCTTAACTTACTTCTAACTTCATCATTCATGCTCCTTTGTCTCCAATTATCTGATCTTGTGGATGGTGTCTTCTCACATACTTTGAAAGTACAAGTTCAGATCTTTGGTCTTCAATGTATTCTCCACTCGGTGCATGATCATCATTTCCATCAATACCTATTTGTTGTTGATTGGTCTATATAGATTGTTGCTTGGTATCTCTTCTCCTCCCTAGATTTATGGTTTTTCTTGGTAATACCAGGTTGTTGCTCGGGTATACTTTCAAGATTTTCAATATAAGAAAATCTACTGTAGTCTTGTGGTTCTTTCTTTCTTTCTTCATCATTCTTTTCTAAAAACTCATCAACTCTCACATTTTCACTTTCAATCATCTTGTTAGTAGCCTTATTCAAAAATTTATAGGCTTTACTTTTCGTAGAATAACCTAGAAATATGCCTGCATCACCTTTTGAATCAAATTTTCCATTTCTATCATCTTTCAGAATGTAACATCTACTTCCAAATATTTTGAAATAACTCACATTAGGTGTATAACCATACCATAGCTCATAAGGTGTCTTGTTTGATTATTTCTTCAGTTAAACTTGGTTCAATGTGTAAACAAAATCACTAACAACTTCTCTCCAATAGATTTGTGTAACATCTTTTTCAATCATCAGTGTTCTAGCACAATCAACAATTGACCTATTTCTTCTTTCAACAATCCCATTTTGTTGGGGTGTCCTCGGTGTAGATACATGTCTCTTTATTCCATGCTTATTACAAAAATTAGTAAACTCATCAAAAATAAATTCACCACCTCTATCTGACCTTAAGCATTTCAATTGCTTACCACATTCTTTTTCCACTTTTTTTTTGTACCATTTAAACATTTTGAAAGCTTCTTATTTTTCTTTTAATAACATGAAAGTCATCATCCTAGATAAATCATCAACAAATAAGATAAAATATCTATCTCCATAATAACTTTGAGTTCTCATTGGACCACATAAGTCAGTATGAACTAACTCAAGAATAGCATTAGATAAGTCATGTTTTCTCTTGAAACTATGCTTTGACATTTTTCCCATTTGACATTGTTTGCACATTACATAGTCATGTTTGGATATGCTTAGTAAACCTATAACTTTCCTTCTCTTACTCATCTTAACCATGCTATCAAAGTTCACATGACATAACCTCTTGAGCCATAACCAAACATCTTCATTTTTAGCCAACAAACAAGAAGTTTCAGCATTGTCCAAGTAAAATAAATTACCTTTTGATTGTTCACCAGTACCGATCAAATTTTTAGCCTCATCATAGATTTTCACCATTCTTTTCTCAAAGAAACTTGGTGACCAGTGTTATTCAATTGTTCTACACTCAATTGATTATAGTTAAGTCCTTTCACCCAATATGCATTTTCACATATGATCATATTGTTCAGTAGTATAGTTCATTTACCTTTTACTTGATATGGCATATCATTTTCCATTTTCATAGATTCATCATTATAATGTTCAAGATATTCAATTTTTTCTTCATCACTAGTCATATGATGTGTGCATCCACTATCAATAATCCAAGTATCATTCTTGCTGACTTTAGAAATGAGTGCTTTTTCAACATACCTGTTGAGTGTCATTTTTACATGAAGACAATGGCTAGGAATTTGCGAGAATGAATTCCCCTCTTGGAAGACTGATGGAATTAATCTCAAGGTTCCTTCTAGCTAGGTCTCAACCACTTGGATAGCTCAATGAAAGACAAATGTAAATTCATTAAGAAGGAGGCCTTTGCTAGTTCTACTCTCAATGGAAACTGTAAAACAAACTTTAGGAAACCAAAATTAATCTCTTTTTTATACGATTTTCAGATTTAGGAATAAAAGCAATGCTGATTTAATTAATCTATTGAAAATAACTTGCAAGGAGGGTTAGAAGATATATGGTAACAAGAGATTTTGAATGAAATTGCTGAAAAGAAACCTAATGGACATATTCTAGCATCACACCATTATGTGAATTAAAAAACCAAGAAGATGAAGAAACCCACAAAACATAGATCAAATCATGTCACAATCTTCAGCTAAATGGATTCAATCATCAATGGAATCAAACAAATGCAGACGTATGATAAGACAAAACTCATGAAATCATGAAGCCACCCCAGATGTGTGCACACGTGAGACAAGTTAATCTTCAAGCACCAAAGAATAATCTTCTCAGAAATTTGTCACAACACAGTAATGCAATACTAGCAAACACAGAACTAATAGATCACAGACTTAAAATCATTAAACAACCAATTGGCTCTTTGAAATAAAGAATGAGAAATTCACACATTCACAAATTTTAAATAGATAGCAGATAAATCACACCACGAATGAAGCACCAACTATATATGTTATATTAATGATCAAATTGACCCTCATTACATCATTTTATTACAATTTATAGAGCTAGGCTCTTATTTTCATAGCTAGGGTTTAGCTACAACTAAAACTTGAAAGTAAATCTAAACTAAAACTTGCATTAAAGAAACTACTACTAAAGCTTAGCTAAACTATCCTAGCATGGAATTAAACCTCGTGCATTACAAAGCTTTGAATAAATTATGCATTAGATAACTCAAAATGGAATTGGAACTTGTGCATGCACTTAAAAATCTTTATGTTTCTTCCCTTGATCCTTGGCTCTGACTTCTCCACATGGACCCAACTGGAAGAGATCCCAAAATCATGCACAAACGATCCCAAAAAGGAAGCCCAGATGACTGGAAAATGATCTTTGAGATAACTGGAGTTAACTTTCGAACGTGCCAAAAACCACCCAAATCTTGACAATTGGTCTAAAAAACTCAACACCCAAAATTGACTAAGTACTAAGTCCTCCACCTCCAAAATTTTGGACTTCAGACTTGTTGGAGGCCGAAAAATCCTTAGGGCCGAAATGCCGAAAATCAGGCTCTACAAAAATGACTAAGTGTCAAAACTAGATTTTTCTACACAAAATTTGGCTGGACTAGGACTGAATGCTCACTAGCTAGGAGGCACTTCTGGATGTGCTTTCTTGAATCTATCCACAATCTCCAGTACCTCATCAAAGTCCAGCATCTTAATCCCTTCAATCACTTCTTTTTGCCTATCTTGGAAGTCAACCAACCCTTTTGCAAAACCTTTTATTTCTTCTTCGCCAGATAGGATATTCTAAATCTCCTCCTTCTGATAAAACATCTACTGGAGGTCTTCTTTAGTCTTCACTCCTCAAAATATCCCTAGGTATTGATTTGTGATATCATTCAATGAATACATAGTTTTCTTGTCTTCTTCATCAAACAGATCTAGGTCCAGACCCTCAAAGAACTTATGTAACTCTTCTGCAAAAAGTATGCTACTATCTCTTTTCTTGTTTAATCTTTTGAGGACCTTTTACAATATGGCCAAAGCCATTGTTATCTCCTTGATCCATTTCTCAAAACTATCCAACTTTGATCCATCACATATCTTCACCAAGACCTAGAAGTCTTGCTTCCTTATTATTGTCAGCTCATCCAATACCCTTTGCCAGTTAAGGATTGTTTCTTCTACACCATTTTACTCACTCATGATTTCCATCAAGGAAGTTATTCCCACCAAAATGCTTTGAAAGGGCCTGATAATCCTCCTAAGAGATAGACTAGAAAACTATTCAAAATCCAACTTCCAGTCGGCACAAGCATGTACAAAAGAATGTGGAACATCTGTATTTATTTCCCCTCTCTTCTCCAAAATTTCTTGTAATGAGGCCTCAGGGTTATCTGGGTCAATTGGACCCGTTGTCTTCAAAATGAATCTCTTCATAGCTCCATTCTGCTCTACCAGAGCCTTTATCCTTTCTTCATCTTTATCCATGAAGCTGAGAGCATGCTTCAATCCTAAAGTAGTGAAGGTTTTTCTACCTTCTCTGGTGGGCTCCCCCAAGTCTACCTCCTCCAGCACATAGTCATCTGGAGTGATCTCACTTGTACTGACATCCATTGTGGGAACAACCACTTGTGCCTTCCACCTGCCCACTTGATCTTGTGTTACATAGGAAAATATTCTAGCTTGGGAAATTGATGTTGGTTGGTGGAAGGCACGCCCTACTGCGGTCATATCAGCTTCATCATCTATGTACACTCTGACTCTTGGCTATATTTCTTTGGTAAACCATGTGGGTATTGAGAACACATTCAATGGCTCATAAGGAGCAACCAATATGGAAGACATTGTTGGGTGCTCTATCCTTATTTCCTCTTGACTTTCCTTTTCCTTTGTTGTTTCTTGTTCATCACTAGTATTTTGTTCACCTTCCTCCCATGTGTGTTCCTCTTCATCATCTATCAATTTTTCATTAGTTGTTTTTTCCTCAGTATCATTTGGTTGCCTTTCCTCTTCCATGTGTGGCTCTTCTTCAACCTATGATTCCCCTCTGTCATCTAGCTCTTCAGATCCTGTGTGCCCCTCTTCCATCTTCTCCTCACTAGTGACCTATGCTTCTTTCTCTTGTTCCTATGAGCTTTGAGGCACTGAATCATTGTGGGCCAGTGGTGAGGGCATGTGAACTTGGGGAGGAATATTAAGTAGGGGAGGCATAGGAGACACAAGGGGAGTGGTTGAATGAACTAGTGGATTTGGATTTGGTAGGGAAACATGGGATGAAGAAGGTTGTCAGAGCAATAGAGTGGTTCGTACAGGAGTGGAAAGTGGAGTGGTATGAGGTGTTTGAAGTAGAAATGAAGGTGGAGTTGGATGTCAAGGTGTAGGTGGAGGTGGAATGGATGAAACCAATGGGACCTCTATAACTAAGTCTTCTTCAGAAGTGACCCCAATGGAAGAGTCTTTATTTGGCTTTGCAGTCTCCTTTTGGGCCTCAACCATCCCAACATCAACTTTCTCTTGAGGTTTCTATTGGATGTCCTCTTCTATGCCACTAAAATGGCTCATAAATTGAGTGGGAACCTGCTGCTTAGACTCTTTGAAACCATGTAGCCCTACAAAATCTGTGATGTCAAACTCATCATCACCAAGGGCATCTAGATTTATTGGCTCTTCCTGAGTAGCCCATCCAATTTCCTCAGGATCATTTTCCATTACTCTCCTTTTCTTCATGAATCCCATAGACTAGGTTCTCTTTCTAAGAGGTACCTCATCTAGTTCATCTTCATCTTCCTCCAATAGGGTGTCCATTTTTGTGGGCATTGAGCCTTTGTCTCTCTTGTAGATATGGCCCTTGATTACTCCAGCCGGCTTGGATCCTATGATTTTGAACTTTGTTTCCTTGGCCATGTTTGGAGAATCATGGCTACTGGATGAAGGCATATCTAGTGGCATAATGCTCCCTATCATTCTAGTCTTGACCTTCTTAGAGTGAGTAGCTAGACCATATGCAGTGGGATGCCCATGCCAATATATAGTTCCTAGCTTTAGAGGAGCAGCCTCTTTGAATTGTGGCTTTAGAACCTTTTCTCCCTTCTTCTTTTCTTGAGAGGGCTGCTCTGAGAGTTGTTTCATTGGGACCAGCTTCATTGGAAAGGATGGGCAATCCATGATTTGGTCAACTTGACCACATGTCGGGCTCTGAACTCCATATTATCATTTTCATCTTGATCTATCTGCACATTCAGGATAGCCCTTGTGTACACCTTGTCCATGTTATATATAGAATCAAAAATGTTGTCAGAGTCAGCATCCACCACCTTCTATGGAATCCTTAATGAGAGAGTTCCTTGTGCTAGTTCTAGACTCATCCAGCAATAGTCACGAACTCTTACTTCATAGTCATCCACAGAATTTGCCCAATGGTCCTTGATATGTAGTTCATGGACATAATATCTCCCCATTATGTGTTTTTATGTACCGCTAGGATCAAAATGAGGCCTCACCAAATTATAGTTAATAGTGGGAATTCATCCCATTCTCCAGCTAGAGACTTGCAGACCTTCATGTCTAGCATGCAGTGGGGGACGATGGAAATGGGAAAGTCCCAACAATGCTTCTTCTTATGTTTGATTTTCTAATGCATGTCAAATAACTACCTAGCTATCTCTAGGAGAACTACCCTGTCAGAAGGATATCTTGAAAAATTATTGGGTGCCATAGTGCTTCCTACCACCTGAATGTAGGTGAAGGTTTCAAACTTTATATAGAATGCCCCAAGGGCCTTCACTTTTTCTGCTACTTTTGTGGATAATCTCTTGGCATAGTCTCCCTCAATAGAGTGTATGATGGTGAATATGAAGGCATCATTGACTATTCTAAAGTCCAGGCTATTATGCATGTAGAAATCTTTCCTCACCAGTTGAGGATATATGTGAATGTCTAGGTGTTTTGTTCTCCTATTGCCCCAACTTTGATCAATCTCGAGTAAACTACCCTAGTGGCTAGCAGGTACATGACATAAGATGTCATGTAGAAATGAGGATCCATCTTTACCCACACCAGTTGCTCATCTAGATTATCACTTAGAATAGAGGCCCAATCAAACCTCACTTGCCTTTCTCTTATCTTCTGGATTAATAAGATCATCCATGACTCCAACTATGAAGACTTTTCCAACCCATACACCTTGCTAATCATCATTATGGCAGCCTGAATATCTTCCTGCATATATCCTCTCCTCATGTCAGTTATGGCCAGTCTATTTTTGGGCATGGCCTGGATGAGGTACTCATTGTTTACTATGTTATTGTCTCATTGCACATCTTTGTTATAGAATTCCATTCCTTTGTTGATATGGAAGTTAAAGAACTTATCCACCCCTTTTAGCAAATGGAAGACATCTTTGATGTTGTCTGGCCTAAGGTCTAGAACTACCTTGCCAACACTATTTTTTACCATGCACTCATCAGGCACATAATGTCTAGCCAATGTGTTGATTAAGTCTGATGACAGGATAGAGACTGGGTGAGCTACCGCATTCACTAGAGAGCAATGTACTAAGGAAGTACATTCCTTTGATCATCCTATCAGTTGAGCACACTTTTTTAGATAATCATTCCAGCTCACATTCCCGATGTCTATGTCTATTATGTCTACATGTAAGTTAGTCACCTTGGAAGGTGGATGGTACCCTTTGAACTGATATTTCATTGCAGGTGACACTACTACTTTCTTGGCCATATCTGCAAAGAGCAGAAGCCATGGTTCAATAACACGATAGAAAAAACTTCAAAAGAAAACTACATTATTAGAATTAACCTCAAAAAGGGTCACAAAAGGTATTTTTGGCCTTTCAGACTTTCGGGGGTATGAGACCTTTGAAAGGCTGATAGGGCCAAAAAGGCTGAAAAGGGGTTCTATTAAATCTACCTTGAAAACCCTCCCCTTTGGTTCTTTTAGGGAGTCAGATGTGAGAAACCTTTCATAGGTCGAAAAGTTCGAAAGGCTGAAAAGGGTGGAAAGATGTCTTGGCAGTTCGTGCTTGAAAAATTTCAACCTGTCGGAGAAAATGAAATCCTCGATGTGCAAAAGGTTGAAAAGGCTAAAACTAGTGCCTGGCACTTGGGAAGTCTTTGCGCCAACACCAAAATTTTTGGACCCCAAAGGTCCAAAACTAGGGTTTCACAGTCAGACTCAAAAATTAGTCTGATGGTGAGTTTGACCACAAACTCACCAAGGGGATGCAAGGTGATTACCTTGGTGATCCCTAAAGGCCAAAAAGGTCGATGCAAAAAACCTAGACCTAAGGGAAAGAGCCAAAAAGGCCCAACAAGACAAACCCTAAGCTACAAAAGACCCAAAAGGCCAAAAAAGAAGTCTAAACTACAACTGAAACAAAAATGAAAAGAAGAGGGAGGAAGAACACCAACCAAAAGAATGATGAATGCGAGGATGCCCAGTGAAAATGGGAGATCAAGATGAAGAAAAGGTAGCAAGTGGTGAGCGAAATGGGCTAGAGGCAAGAGAGCAAGTGCAAGAAGTGAATTCAAAAATCCCACCTCTTGCTTATATAGGTAAAAACTGACTGATGACATTAGCACCCTGAGAATTGGCCTTTCAGCCTTTTCAGGGGTGTCGGACCTCCAAAAGGTTGAAAGCTCTAAAAGGTCAACTCCCTCTTGGGAGTTGGACCTCTGAAAATTCTAAAAAAAGTGCCTAGGCTAAGAAGGCCAAAAATATTGAGTGGTGCCCTAACCCTTCGCTCCTCCGGCCTTTCAACGTGATAAGGCTGAAAAGGCTGAAAAAAAAACAAACTAAAAACAAAAATAGAGGTCGAGAAGCAAAACAAGCAAAAAGTAGAAGGGGGGCCCCTAAGGCCAAAAGGCTAAAAGGAGAGTGTGGTTGTGGGACCACAACAAATAGCCCTAACAAAGAAAAAGAAACAACCTGAGCTTCCCAGAGCCAGTTCGCTTGGAGGAAATCCCACCCTTCAGGGAGCCAAGTACAAAATCTTTGGATCGAACATATTTCTTATCATCATCAAGATGGAAAAAATAGTAATGTCTGCATCTAGTGTGTGAGTACATGTGTTCAAATTTCCCTAGAAATCTCTTGCCGTAAGCTCCCATTGATGATCAACCCATCATTGCCAAATCACTGCCCACTAATCCAAAGTAAGCCATAAGTCAATTTAACCTTTCTCTATTGCCAAGCAGGCATTTATAGCCCTGATAGAAGTTGCTAGAATCACCCTTCCCTAACTGCAGATGAGCTTTGATAGAAGTTCCTAGACTTCATAGGAGGGCTCTTAGACTCGATTTGCTTCATCTTTAAATTGATTCTTTTGAAAGCATCTTGTTATCAACAAATTTTTGTTCAACATCAACTACTTCAATACTCCTTGTAGCTTCATCAAATATCGTTCATTTTCTCTATTCTATTATTTTTTTTCTTCTTTTTTTGAAACCGGTGCAGTGCTTAGACTGTGCTGCCCCAGCTTTGAGAATTCCTTTGTTTATCTCATCTTTATGTGTTCCTCCTTTTACTTTCTTTCTCTTTTATTTTAGTCTATATTTCATCTAGGAAAGGGTTCTGACTTTCAGGCTTCCTTCATGACCATGGGCATTTCCTAACACTTATTGGAATCTTACCTTGAAAAGCTCATGGCTCGGGATCTCCTTTAAATATGCATCAGTGTTGAGGATGGTTGATTCTAATAAAATCCTTCGAGAAGTTTGAAAAGAAAATGTCTTACCTACAATCACTATCTCTGGCTCACTACAAGATAGTACTACCTCAAAGACTCTGACAATGGGAAACCTTTATCTATGCCTAGACTACCTAGAATGGACCACTAAAACCTGAAAGCACTTACCTCTTGCACACAAAGACCCAAAGAAAAGACATGAACAACAAGACTGAAAGAAAATAGAGAAAGACACTAAAGTAGAAGAACATATAGTAATATACAAGGGGCCAGTCAAGACCCAAAATAATGCTTTTGAAGCTGGCCATTGACTAGCAATAGGACCAATTCTCCATCAAGAGAACTAATCTGAAAAGTATTCTCTCCTAGGATCTCCATGATCTAGAATGGGCCTATCCACAAACATTGGAATTTGGTGTGGCTGCCTGGTTTCTCTTTTGCTTTGTCCCACATTAGGACAAGATTGGAAATTTGAAAAGATTTTATGGTTACCCTTTTGTCAAACCATCACTTGACAATAGCTTGGTGTTTGGCCACATGTTCTAGAGTCATAGTTCTTTTTTCTTCAAGGTCCAGTAAGTTCATCAGATGAATCTACACACAGTCCTCACCCTTGATGTATTGATCCATGAATCTCAAAATAGGGATTTTTAGGTTCATCAAAAACATAGGTTGTAGACCATAAACCAACTAGTAGGGAGACGTCCCCAAAGCATTCTTAATTCTCACTCAATCCATCCATAGAGCATATTTCAACTGAGTGTGCTAGTCGCTCAGATTGTCATCTAAGATATGCTTGATTACCATTGTTAAGTTCTTTTTGGTTGACTCGGCAACTCCCTTCCCTTGCAGGTAGTAATTGGATGAGAATTTTAGAATTACCTAGTTTTCGAAGGCCCATTGAATGAGACTTGCAGATGAAAAGTAGGGGGCATTATCACATACCAAGAAAAAAGGCATGCCAAACCTCGTGATGATGAACTCCTCTAGGAATTTGGTGATCACCTCAGTGGTACAATTTTTCATAACATGTGCCTTTGTCCAATGCGTGCATTAATCGGTTGTAGTCAAGATGTATCAGTGGCCTATAGAGGATGAAGGATTGATCATTCCCACAAAATCTAGCCCCCATTGGGTGAATAGATGCACTTCATATATTAGTTGTAGGGGCATCATCGGATGTTTCTCTTGAATGGCACTGGTTTGGCAATCATGGCAAGAGCGCACATGCTCATGAGTATCTTTGAACAAAGTTGGCCAGTAATAGTTGGATCTCAATATCTAATGAGCTGTAGCTTCTACTAATCCATGCCTAGTACCATACTTATCATGAAATTCTATGAGAACCTGCCCAACTTCTATTCAATCTAAACATCATAGGTACAATCCATCATAATTGCATTTGTAGAGCTTTCCATTTTTCAACATGTATGAACTGCTCTTATTCTTAAGTTCTCTCCACTGGGAACCATTCAATCCATCTGGGCAACAATTTTGCAGCAAGTAGTAAACTATGTCTTGATACCATATGTCAGTGACTACTCCTTCGTTGGTGTACACCTAGCACATCAAACCTTGCTCTATTTTGGCCATCATCTTGGTAAGGCCTTGACCTCTCACCAATTTCATTGGTTGGATCTCAATGTCAAATTCCTATAATATTTCCAACCATTTCCCCCTTCACTCTCCTAGTTCATTTTGCATCAGCAAAGACTTGACTACCGGATCTAGAATAATAGCAATGACTTTGCTCCGAAGGATATAGTGCCTGAATTTCTTAATAGCCTTAACCAAGGAAAAAGACTATTTATCCAAATTTGGATATTTGAGCTCTTCATTTTTTAGGGGATAGCTCATGAAAGCTATCAGCCGTTCATCTTCTCCTTGTTTCTTCTATGTGAGGATTCCTACACATGAATGTTTTGAAGCAAAGGAGTAAACCTTGAATGGCAGGAGATAATCAGGGCTAACCGGGACTGGGGCAATGGCAATGGACATCTTGATTTCTTTGAAAGCCTCTTTAGCCCAAGTGCTCCATTCAATTTTAGCATCTTTCTTCAACATATCATTTAATGGACACACTATTTCTACAAACCCATTGATGAACTTCCTGATGAAGTTGATTTTCCCAAAGAAGGACTTCAACTCCTTCCTTCTATTTGGTGGAACCAATTTGAGGATAACTTCAACCCTCTCGGGATTAATTGAGATGCCTATCTCAGATATGATGTGCCCGAGAAGCTTGCCTTGAGTTACCCCAAAGACACACTTCTTAGGATTTAAAGAAATCCCATAACATCAATAGCTCTTCAAGACCTTTCATAAATCTTCAATGTGGTATGCACGGTTCCTAGAAAAAATAGTGAGATTGTCCATATAGATAACAATGCATTTTTTTACCAAACCCTTGAATGCCTCATCCATAGCTTATTGGAAAGTGGATCCCATGTTGATTAGCGCAAATGGCATACGGTGATAAGAAAATGTTCCCCACTTAGTTGTGAAGGCTGTTGTTGCCCAAAATTTCCTATCTATTCAATTTTGGCCATAGGCTGGATTCCATCTAGAGGTTTGCATTTTTAAACTGTGTTGAACACCTCTGAGAAATTTTTATGGTTTCCATCTCCCCTTCTGGTCTCTACAAATCTTTTAGCTCTCTGGTCAGCAAGCCTTTCAATTCAAAAATGTGACCGTTGGAGGCAAAACCCTAAAAACCCTACGGCTTGTTCTATTTTGCCATTACCTTTTTTCGGCCACTTAAGTCTTCATTTTGCATGTGCACTTTTCCGCAATCGGTTATTCGCTAGATCTCTAAGACCCAATAGAATATTCCTTTCTATCTCCTGACCCCGCAATCTCCTTTGTTCATGAGATCTCCTAGTCAAAAAGCATATTCTCTTTTCATTTGGCGATTGAGCGATTAACTAGTCACAAGATCTCTCATTTCTAGTGGTCAAGTCCTAAACATCCAGCAATCTAGCAAGCGGTTACTGTTACGTTTGGTGGTCTTAGTTCTGGAGCAATTAAAGTTTAGACATGATATATGATTTTTGTTATACCACTCAAAAAAGATGCATGAAGTTTAAGGCTGCAGTATAGCGACAACCATCTGATGAAAGGTTAAGAATGTCATGGGTCCATGTTTCTAGGAGGCGTTGACATGCTTGATTCTTATTGGTTTCTTAGAAGAATAGCTGGCAGTTGTTAGAGCTGAGAAGGTAGTCAAAAGTAAATAACATAGTGACACTTGGTAGGGCAGGCCTAGTTTTTCAAAGATGTAATCACTAGGTCTCCAATTTTTGAGGTAGTTAAGATATTATTCAGTGACTAAGCGACTATGTGTTCATGAGATGTCTTATTCCTAGCGGTCAAGTCCTTAGCATCCAGTGATCTGGTGAGTGCTTACCATTATGTTTTGCGGTCTTAGGTCTGAAGTAGTTAAAGTTTGAGCATGATCTATGACTATCATTATACCACTGAGGAAATGTGCTCAAGGATTAGTATCATGGTATAACAACGGTCATCGATCTTCATTCCAACTTAGCACTTCTTGTCAGGTGGGTCCTATGTCAAATAGATCTGAGGTGCCTGGCTAGTAGTGTGATGACAAGTGGCAAGATGGGCCCAGGTCTGTAGGCTCAGTTGGGTGATCGCCCAATGAAAGAGAGAATATTCTTTTTCATTCAGCGACTATGATATTTCTCTTTAGTCGGGCAATCGCTCAATTGGAAGGAATATTCTGAAGACCGCAAGCAATTCAGTGACTATCAAAGTGGGATCAATGCTTGTTGTGTAATTGCCAAACCAAGCCAGAGTTAGAGAAAAGTTCAAGAGATTCAGTGACTAAGGGGAAAAAGAGAACCTGAAATGAAGCCTTAGTCATGTATTCACCAGATGAGTTAGGGTTAAAAACAAAATCGGTGCCCAGGTAAAATGAAAGATCTACGACCATGTTTTAAAATGAGATCAACTTCAAATACCAACCATTGATAAAGATAAAGGCTTGGCCCCGCTTGTGACCATTTATATTTTTAAATTCAAATATCTGAGAGTACCAGATTTGAGTAGTTATGGCGAGCTCGAGTTGTAGAGAGGTAGATAGATCAAAGTGGCTTGTTTGCAGGTAGATGTAGTGATGAAATGGACATGCAGGTACAAAGATCTGATTAGTTAAAATATTTTAGCAATGCATTTATGATCAAAAATGACAGAGTTAGGGTTTCCATTATTTTATAAAAATCTATGTAACCCTCATTGACTTTGGCTCATGCCTGTGTACAATTGAGGAGATGTATATATTAGTTTTTTTGGAGCTTTTAGAGCTCAGAATTTACAATTGTAAAAGAGAGATTTTCTTTTTGAGGAGTTATCTATGGCATTCTTTCTACCCTCTGGCTTTCTGTAGTTTGTAACCTTTCATATAGGTTTAGATATTACAAAGGTATTTTGTGACATTCTTCCTATCCCTATGCCTTCTTGTCTGAATTTTCTCTTAATGAATTGAGTATATGTATGTTTTTTAGTAATATCTTAGGGTTCCTGATCCCTCTTTCTTTCTACAATTCATATGTATTCCTGTGGATGATTTGATTTGAATGATCTTGTGGGTATACTTTAACCCCCTGACAATTTGTCTCATTCCTATACCTAGTTGCAAAAGTGGATGTTTCTTTACAGGTTATAGATTGTGTCCAATTTCTAGAAATTCTATTGTTTGTGAAATTTCTCTCTTTCCCTAAATAGCCTCTTTCTATAGAAAACCCTTCTATGAAATATTGATGCAAGCCTATCCAGTAAGCTGTG
Source organism: Chamaecyparis obtusa (assembly GCA_027943335.1). NCBI lineage: Eukaryota > Viridiplantae > Streptophyta > Pinopsida > Cupressales > Cupressaceae > Chamaecyparis > Chamaecyparis obtusa. Next base: position 977,496 of record BSBK01000041.1, read on the forward strand.
ATCTCTTAGACCTAAGATTATGCACTGATTTCATCCTCCATACTATAATTCATACCATATTTTTTAGTGTATCACCTAGTAGGATAGTTTTCTTTTAGTTATTTCCCTTTCATGCATTCCTTCTATCCCTTTTCCCCTCAAGAATTTACTTTCATGTCAAGAAGAGAAAATTAAGGTGATTATCCAAGAGGAACTAGCCTAGAACCTAGAGGTCTCATCTCAGTTAGCATAGGTCCCACACCTGGAGATGATTTCCATGTTATACTAAGTTATCAATACTAAGAGAGCTTGAAACAAGGGTGAAAACTTAGTGTATAATAGTTGTCTTTAGGTGATCCTCTTCCTTTACCATGACTTGATTGTACCCTGAGTAGCCATCTAGAAAAGACATCATCTGAGAATTGTTGACTACCTGCAGCACTTTTTTCAAGGGATGGCAATGGGTAATTGTCCTTTTGAGAGGACTTGTTCAAGTTTCTGAAGTCCACAGAAAGCCAAACCTCTCTGCTTTTCTTCCTCATAGGGACAAGATTGGCGACCCAAGTTGAATGCCAAATGGGAAAAATTATCCTAGCGTCAAGAAAATTTTGCACCTCCTTTTGGATTACTGGCTCGATCACAGGGTTCACCAGTCTTTGTCTTTGGCAAAAAGGTTTAGCATCTACATTCAAAGGAATTTTGTGAATGATAACGCTGGGATCATAGGTTTTCAAATCTTCATAGCACCATGCTATGACATCTTTGTATTCAGTGAGTAACTCGACCATCTATTTATTTTCTTCTGGTGTGTCAACTTTGCCTATGTGGACTTCCCAAGGTTCAAGTTGCGTACCCATGTTGTAGGGCTCACAATCATCTCCACCCACTACTACTATTTTCCCTCTTTCCCGAGCATGTTCATCTTTATCAAAAATTCTCTCTAGATCTACCATACCTTTCAGAATGGAATTGGATTTCAAGTTCAAATCCCTAAGTCATCCAACTCTTCTATTTCATCATCTTCTTCATCAATGCTCTACTTGTCAAAGATCCCTACGTTGATAATGAATTCCAATATTTTTTGATCATCTTGAAATACCTAGAAGTTTTTGATGTTTTCAAGGACAACCGGTACAACCACTAGTTCCACGTAGAATTTCTTCAATTTGGATTTCTCTAGCGATTGTAGAGAACTTGTAGATACTGCTAAAGTGTTAGCGATAGTATTCTTGCTTGTTGGAACACTCTGAATGTTAAAGGCTTCAAAATCTTTGATTAGGTCCTAGACGCAGTTGCGGTATGAGACCAATTGTTTGTTAGTGCAAGAATATTGTCTCTTGATCTGCCAGACTATCAATTATGAGTCACCTTCTACTACTATTTCTTTCACTTTCTTCTCATGTGCCAGGAGGAGACCTTGATCTAGAGCCTCATACTCAGCAACATTGTTGGTGCAGTAGAATTGCAGTCGGTAGGTAGCATAATATGAACCCCCTTGAGGGTTAACTAATTCAATCCCAACCAGTGCCTCTTGTTTACACTTGGAGCCATCAAATCAAAGTTCCCAAACTGAGTGATTCATATTGAAATATTTTTTAACTGGGGTTCTGGGGTCACCTCTGGTAGGGGTGTCCTGATTTGGGGTTCCATGGGAACTATAGGTGACAATAGGCCTTCTATATTCAGAACTTCCAATTTTCCATCATCTGGATATTCTTTTTTTGAAAGTGGAACCTAGTTCATCCTTTTCTTAGCCTTGGCATCACGCCAAGTGTCATGACATGGAGGTAGGAAGTCGTCATCAGAAGAAATCCACTCTTCTTGTATAAAGCATTCAACTATGGGACCCTAAGGTTGTTCACTGAGGGGAGATCCATCCTCTCTTGAATGCATCATTTCATCCCTTGTAGCCCTAGATGCACTGGACATCTGACTTATTACTTGGGCTACTACCTCTTGGTAGTCTTGGCATGCAAACTCGGAATGGTTTGTTTGATGAAGACAACAATACCCTGGTAGCATCAGTATGTTTGGGTCAGTGTCTTGGCCAAGATACCGCATGTTTCTCATCATGCTATTTATGAATTTTGTGATAATCTCCTCAGGGATCTGGGTACTTACTAATCCCTAGACAGGGCTATGGTTCGAGCCTTCTTCTTCCTTGAGATGTAATGTAAATGCCTTGTCAAAATGATAAACTCCCAAATCAGCTTGTGAGAATAAGACTTCATTCGGGGCATTGTACTTAGCTATCATTTGTTTGAGCTTGGGCTCTGCACCAATCTTAATCTGGTTATTGAGCCCTTTCCATGGCAACCAAAGTTGGGTAAAGTCCATAGAGAACTATCCTCTCAAAGACCGGGTCCATTCTCTACTGAGTAGCATGCCATAAGTTTCTGGGATGTCCACCACATGTATGTCAATGCAATCTTGGATTCTAGGGTCAGCTGTCAATTGTATGCATGTATCATTTAAGACTCCAATGACTCTAACCTCTATTTTGTCAAGTTGGATCACCACCCTATTAGTTGACTGGGGGCTCATTCCCAACCTTTGGCATATAGAAAATGGCATCACGTTACATGAAGCCTCTGAATCAATCAAATAGTTGTGCAAATTCCTTCCAAATATCTTGAGGCTAAGCAAGAATGGGGGTACTTCTACCCTATCCTTGAACATAGTCGACATTGCCTCTCCAACATTCATGTTGGATACGTTCATCGTATTATTGTTGGATGAGGCTGATTTGGAATGATCTAGGGACTTCAAGATAGCCTCTCTTTGAGTGCAATAATTTTATAGCATATCATACATAGACATACTTTTTCTAACTTTCTTTAGTTCCTCTACTGCGTTGTATTTCTCATTGGCCCAGACTAGATTTTTTAACATAATAGGTTGGTGTTGTGTTGTCTGAACAATAGTGGCACCGGGTCCCCTCAGGGGCATAGGATTATTGTTTTCCTTTGGATCAAGTGGAGTAGGTTGCATACCTAGGGGAATGCCATCTATCATAGGTTCTTTTTTGTTCCTTAGGTTGTAGGTATTTATGTTATTGTTTTGGAAAGCATGGACCTTGGAATACTCCGGCTGATTGTCTTGGTCGAATGGGAAGACAAATTCTTCCTCCACGGTGTTATCGACTAGGGTTCCCCTTGTACTTGGATCATATGAGTCAAAAACCATGGCACTGAAGTGAGTATGAGAACTCTCAAGATTGTGGGCTTGTTGGTTATCAGACTCGCCTCTATATTCATAATCTGGTTGGTGCATGCTAGGGCCTTGGGTAAAGTTAGCTTCCAATGAGATGAAGAAATTGGCATTTTCTATGGGTATGCTCCTATTATTTGGATGTGTGTTCCACATTCTATTTGTCCATTATTTTCCAAACTATTTTTCTTGAGAGCCATTCCAATAACCTCCTCCATTGTTATTATTGTTGTTGCTATAGTTACCCTAATTTTGATTTTGATTTTGAGAGTAGGTATTTGGGGCAGCAGCTGGGCATTGGTAATTTCCTTGGTTCAGAGAGGGGTTGAGCTTCATCTGGTGATTTCTCTAATTAACTGGGACAATTTCTTCTTCATAGCATCTAATTTGTTCACTAGCGCATGGTCTGGCTCATTTGGGACAACAAATTTTTGTTCACACAAGGCGGCCTTATGTGTATCATACCCTGGGTATGTGATAGAAATTGGTGGGGCAGCAGCATATGGAATGGGTACTGGGTTGAGCCTTGGTGCTTGTTGCACTGGAACTTGATTATTCACTATGAATGGACTGGTCATAGTGGTGTTCCCTAGTGTTGGTGGAATGCCATAATTCCCCCCCACTTGTGGGTCTATTTGTTGGGAAAATGTGATGGCTTCATTACATACTTTTTCCAACATATCTATGTCCCCTAGTGGCATCCTTTTCAGAAATATAAACATTAACAGGTCTAAGGCTCGTAGGTACACTTGTATGGTAGCCCCAACTAGTACGGTGTAAGGAGCCTCAAGCTTTTGATACATTTTATGAAAATGATGGTTGAACATGGCAATAGATTCATTGAGGTCATTCCTCACTGAAATGAACTGGTGATGGATAGTTGTCGAATCCACATATAATTTGAACTGATTAAGGAACATTGTCTCAAATTCATTCTATGTCGCAATAGACCCATGTGGAAAGTTCAAATACCAATTATATGCAAATTCCCCCAATGTGTAGGGGAAGAGGTGGCAGACAACATCTTGATGAGAAATCTCTTTTCAATTGCATAATTCCTTGAAGGTGTGAATGTGTTCTTCCATTGTCCTGGATTCTCCATAGATGAAGCGTGGGTAGAATTTCTCAAGATTTTTGGGTAGTTGATGGAGCTATCCTTGTAAGTTCAATGGTGAACTTTGGGCATTTGTGAAAAATTCCATTGGATTTGGTGGTGGAGGAGTAGCAAGCGGGGTAGAAATGGTCAGAAATGGAGGAAGATTGGGATGATTTGAAGTACCCTCTCCGTGCTTTGTTCTGTTGCTGTGAGGTTTGTGAAACTCTGTAAGTTCAAGGAACTACACTTTGTTGGGTGAAGATCTAATGACTCATTGAAACCTCTCAGGAGAGAATGATCCAATATTACAGGGTGTCCCTTTTGAGGGCCCTCCTTCTAGCACCACTTCTATTGAGCATTGTTTTTACACAAAGACAACGGCTAGGAATTTGCACGAATGAATTCCCCTCTTGGAAGACTGATGGAATCAATCTCAAGGTTCCTTATGGTTGGGTCTCAATTGCTTGGATAGCTCAATGGAAGAAAAATGTGAATTTATTAACTAGGAGGCCTTTGCTCATTCTTCTCTCAAGGGAAACTATAAAAAAAAATTTAGGAAACCAAAATTTCTCTCTTTTTCATATGATTTTTAGGTTTAGGAATAAAATCAATGCTGATTTGATTAATCTACTGAAAATAACTTGCAAGGAGGGTTAGAAGATATAAGGTAACAAGAGATTTTGAATGAAATTGTTGAAAAGAAACCTAATGGACATATGCTAGCATCACACCATTATGCGAATTAAATAACCAAGAAGATGAAGAAACCCACAAAATGGAGATCAGATCATGTCACAATCTTTAGCTAAATGGATGCAATCATCAACAGAATCAAACAAATGCAGACGTATGATAAGCCAAAACTCATCAAATCACAAAGCCACCCCAGATATGCACACATGTGAGACAAGTTAATCTTCAAGCACCAAAGAATAATCTTCTCAGAAATTTGTCACAACACAGAAATGTAATACCAACAAACACAGAACTAATAGATCACAGACTTAAAATCATTAAACAACCAATTGGCTCTTTGAAATAAAGAATGTGCAATTTACACATTCAAAAATTTTGCATAGATAGCAGATAAATCACACCATGAATGAAGCACCAACTATATATGTTATATTAATGATCAAATTGACCCTCATTACATTGTTCTATTACAATTTATAGAGCTGGGCTCCTATTTTCGAAGCTAGGGTTTAGCTGCAACTAAGACTTAAAAGTAAATCTAAACTAAAACTTGCATTAAAGAAACTACTACTAAATCTTAGCTAAACTATCCTAGCATGGAATTAAACCTCGTGCATTACAAAGCTTTGAATAAATTATGCATTAGATAACTCAAAATGGAGTTGTAACTTGTGCATGCACTTAATAATCTTTATGTTTCTTCCCTTGATCCTTGGCTCTAGCTTCTCCACATGGACCCAACAGGAAGAGATCCCAAAATCATGCACAAATGATCCCAAAAAGGAAGCCTAGATGACTGGAAAGTCATCTTTGAGCTAACTGGAGTTAACTTTCAAACGTGCCAAAAAATGCCCAAATCTCGACAATTGGTCCAAAAAACTCAAGGCCCAAAATTGACTAAGTACTAAGTCCTCCACCTCCAAAATTTTAGACTTCGGACTTGTCAGAGGCCAAAAATCCCTAAGGCTGAAATGCTGAAAATTAGGCTCTGCAAAAATGACTAAGTGTCAAAACTTGATTTTTGTACACAAAATTTGGCTGGACTAGGACTGAATGCTCACTAGCTGGGAGGCACTTTTGGATGTGCTTTCTTGAATCTATCCACAATCTCTAGTACCTCATCAAAGTCCAGCATCTTAATCCCTTCAAGCACTTCTTTCTGCCTATCTCAGAAGTCAACCAACTCTTTTGCAAAACCTTTTATTTCTTCTTTGCGAGATAGGATTTTCTAAATCTCCTCCTTCTGATAAAACATCTGCTGGAGGTCTTCTTTAGTCTTCACTCCTCAAAATATCCTTAGGTATTTATTTATGATATCATTCATTGAATACATAGTTTTCTCATCTTCTTCATCAAACAAATCTAGGTCCAAACCCTCAAAGAACTTTTGCAACTCTTCCGCAAAAAGTGTTCTTCTATCTCTTTTCTTGTTTAATCTTTTGAGGACCTTTTCAAATATGGCCAAAGTTGTTGTTATCTCCTTGATCCATTTCTCAAAACTGTCCAACTCTGATCCTTCATATATCTTCACCAAGACCTGGAAGTGTTACTTCCTTATTATTATCAGCTCATCCAATACCCTTTTCCAGTTAAGGATTGTTTCTTCTACACCATTTTCCTCACTCATGATTTCCATCAAGGAAGTTATTCCTGCCAAAATGCTTTGAAAGGGCCTTAGAATCCTCCTAAGAGATAGACTAGAAAACTGTTCAAAATCTAGCTTCCAATCGGCACAAGCCTGTACAAAAGAATGTGGAACATTTGTATTTATTTCCCCTCTCTTCTCCAAAATTTCTTGTAATGAGGCCTCGAGGTTATCTGGGTCAAATTGACCTAATGTCTTCAAAATTAATCTCTTCATAGCTTCATTCTACTCTACTAGAGCCTTTATCCTTTCTTCATCTTTATCCATTAAGCCGAGAGCATGCTTCAATCCTAAAGTAGTGAAGGTTTTTCTACCTTCTCTGGTGCGCTCCCCCAAGTCTACCTCCTCCAACACATAGTCATTTGGAGTGATATCACTTGTACTGACATCCAGTGTGGGAATAGCCACTTGTGCCTTCCACCAACCTGCTTGATCTTGTGTTACATAGGACAATGTTCTAGCTCAAGCAATTGATGCTTTTTGGTGGAAGGCTAACCCTAGCGTGGTCATATCAGCCTCATCATCTATGTACACCGTGACCCTTGGTTATATTTCTTTGGTAAACCATGTGGGATTTGAGAATGCATTCAATGGCTCATAAGGAGCATCCAATGTGGAAGATGTTGTTGGGTGCTCTATCCCTATTTCCTCTAGACTTTCCTTTTCCTTTTCTATTTCTTGTTCATCACCAGTATTTTTTTCACCTTCCTCCCAAGTGTGTTCCTCTTCATTAGCTATCTTTTCTTCATTAGCCATTTTCTCCTCCATATCAATTGGTTTCCTTTCCTCTTCCATGTGCGGCTCTTCTTCAACCTATGATTCCCCTCTATCATCTGGCTCTTCAAATCTTGTGTGCCCCTCTTCCATCTTCTCCTCACCAGTGACCTCTGATTCTTTCTCCTATTCCTACAAGCTATGAGGCACTGAATCATTGTGGGCCAGTGGTGAGGGCATGTGAACTTGGGGAGGAATATTAAGTAGGGGAGGCATAGGAGACACAAGGGGAGTGGTTGAATGAATTAGTGGAGTTGGAGTTGGTATGGAAACATGGGATGAAGAAGGTTGTTGGGGCAATAGAGTGATTCATACTGGAGTGGAAAGTGGAGTGGTAGGAGGCATTTGTAGTGGAAATGAAGGCAAAGTTGGATGCCAAGGTGGAGGTAGAGGTGGAATGGATGAAACCAATGGGTCCTATGTAACTAAGTCTTCTTCAGAAGTGACTCCAATGCAAGATTATTTATCTAGCTCTATAGTCTCCTTTTGGGCCTCGGCCATCTAAACATCCACTTGTTCTTGAGGTTTTTGTTGGATGTCCTCTTATATGCCATTAAAAAGGCTCGTAAGTTGAGTGGGAACCTACTACTCAAACTCTTTGAAACCATTTAGCCCTGCAAAATCTATGATGTCAAACTCATCATCACCAAGGGCATCTAGAATTACTAGCTCTTCCTGAGTAGCCCCTCCAATGTCCTCAGGATCATTGTCCATTTCTCTCCTTTTCTTCATGAATCTTGCAGACCACATTCTCTCTCTAAGAGGTACCTCATCTAGTTCATCCTCATCTTCCTCCAACAAGGTGTCCATTTGTGTGGGTGTTGAGCCTTTCCTTCTCTTGTATACATGGCCCTTGATTAGTCCAGCCGACTTGGGTCCTATGATTTTGAACTTTGTTTTCTTGGCCATGTTTGGAGAATCATGGCTATTATATGAAGGCATATTTGGTGGTGTGATGCTCCCCATCATTATGGTCTAGACCTTCTTAGAGTGATTAGTCAGACCATATGCAGTGGAACGCTCATGCCAATATATAGTTTCTAGCATTAGAGGAGCAGCCTCTTTGAATTGTGGCTTTAGAACCTTTTCTCCCTTCTTATTTTTTGAGAGGGCTGCTCTGGGAGTTGTTTCATTGGGACTGGCTCCATTGGGAAAGGACGGGCAATCCATGATTTGGTCAACTTGACCACATGTCAGGCTTTGAACTCCATATTATCATTTTCATCTCGATCTATCTTTGCATTCAAGATAGCCCTTGTGTACACCTTATCTATGTTATATATAGAATCCAAAATGTTGTTAGAGTCAACATCCACCACCTTCTATAGATTCCTAAATGAGAGAGCACCTTGTGCCAATTCCAAACTCATCCGACAATAGTCACGAACTCTTACTTTATAGTCATCCACACAATTTTCCCAATGGTCCTTGATATGTAGTTCATGGACGTAATGTCTCTCCATTATGTGGTTGTATGTACCAATAGGATCAAAATGAGGCCTCACTAGATTGTAGGTTAACAATGGGAATTCATCCCATTCTCCAACCAGAGACTTGCAGACCTTCATGTCTGGCACACAGTGGGGGCCGATGGAAATGGGAAAGTCCCAACAATGCTTCTTCTTATGTTTGATGTGCTCATGCCTGTCAGATAACTGCTTGGCTATCTCTAGGTGAACTACCCTTTCAGAAGGATATCTTGGTAACTTCTTGGGTTCCAAGGTGCTTCCCGCCACCCGAATGTAGGTGAAGGTTTGGAACTGTATATAGAATGCCCCAAGGGCCTTCACTTTTTTTGGTGCTTCTCTGGATAATCTCTTGGCATAGTCTCTCTCAATGGAGCATATGATAGCAAATATGAAGGAATCATTGACTATTCTGAAGTTTGGGCTATTATGCATGTAGAAATCTTTCCTCACCAATTGAGGATATAGTGTGAATGGCCAGGTGTTCTATTCTCCTATTGCCCCAACTTTGATCAATCCCAGGTAAACTGCCCTAGAAGATAGTAGGTACATGACATAAGATGCCATGTTGAAATGAGGATCTGTCTTCACCCACACCAGTTGCTCATCAAGATTATCACTTAAAATAGAGACCCAATCAAACTTTTCTTTCCTTTCTCTTATCTTCTGGATTAATAAGATCATCCATGGCTCCAACTGTGAAGACTTTACCAACCCATACACCCTATTGATCATCGTTATGGCATCCTAAATATCTTCCTACATATATCCTCTCCTCATGTCAATTTTGTCTAGTCTATTTTTGGGCATGGCCTGGATGAGGTACTCATTGTTTACTATGTTATGGGCTCGTTGCACATCTTTGTTATAGAATTCCATTCCTTTGTTGATATGGAAGTTAAAGAACTTATCCACCCCTTTCAACAAATGGAAGACATCTTCGATGTTGTCTGGCTTGAGGTCCAAAACTACCTCACTAACACTATTTTTTACCATGCACTCATCGAGCACATAATGGCTAACTAATGTGTTCATTAAGTCTAATGATAGGATAGAGACTGGGTGAGTTGTTGAATTCACCAAAGAGAAATGTACTAAGGAAGTACAATCCTCTTATTATCCTATCGGTTAGCACACTTGTTTAGATAATCGATCCAGCTCACATTCCTGATGTCCATGTCTTTTATGTCTGCATGTAAGTTAGTCACCTTGGAAGGTAGATGGTAAGCTTTGAACTAATATTTCATTTTAGGTGATGCTACTACTTTCTTGGCCATATCTGTAAAGAGCAGAAGTCATGGATCAATAACACGATAGAAAAAACTTCAAAAGAAAACTACATTATCAGAATTAACCTCAAAAAGAGCCACAAAAGGTATTTTCGATCATTTGGAATTTCAGGGGTATGAGATCTCTAAAAGGCCAATAGGACTGAAAAGGCTGAAAAGGGGCTTTGTTAAATCTACCTTGAAAACACTCCCCTTCAATTATTTTGGTGAGTCGGATATGAGAAACCTTTCGCAAGTCGAAAAGGCCGAAAAGGGTGGAAAGATGTCTTGGTAGTTCACACTTGAAAAATTTTGGCCTGCCAGAGAAAATGAAATCCTCAGTGTGTGAAAGGCCAAAAAGGCTAAAACTAGGCATGGCACTTGGGAAGTCTTTGCGCCAATGCTGAAATTTTTAGACCCTGAAAGTCTGAAACTAGGGTTTCACAATCAAACTCAAAAATGAGTCCGATAGTGAGTTTGACCACAAACTCACCAAGAGGATGCAAGGTGACTACCTTGGTGATCCCTAAAGGCCGAAAAGACTGACGTGAAAAACCTAGACCTAAGGGAAAGGGCCAAAAAGGCCCAATGAGATGAACCCTAAGCTACGACAGACCCAAAAGGCCAAAAAAGAAGAAGTCTAAACTATGACCGAAACAAAAATGAAAAGAAGAGGGAGGAAGAACACCAACCAAAAGAATGATGAATGAAAGGATGACCAACGAAAGTGAGAGACCAAGATGAAGAAAAGGAAGCAAGCAGCAAGCAAAATGGATTGGAGGTGAGAGAGTGAGTGCAAGAAGTGAATTCAAAAATCCCACCTCTTGCTTATATAGGCAAAAATTGACTGATGATGTTAGCACCCCAGGAATCAGCCTTTAAGCCTTTTCAGGGGTGTCAGACCTCTGAAAGGTTGAAAGCTCTAAAAGGTTGAGTTCCTCTCGAGAGTCAGACCTTTGAAAAGTTTGAAAAAAGTGCCTAGGCTGAGAAGGCCAAAAAAAATGAGTGGTGCCCTAACCCTTCGCTCCTCTAGCAAAAGTGTGACAAGGCCGAAAAGGCTCAAAAATAGACAAACAACTAAAAACAAAAATAGAGGACGAGAAGAAAAATAAGCAAAAAGTAGAAGGGAGGCCCCCGAGGCCAAAAGGCTAAAAGGGGAGTGTGGTTGTGGGACCACAACAATACCTTTCTTCTTCTTCAAATTCTTCCTTCAATGCAACAAATACCACTTCTATGTCTTCATCAGTTTCGGTCTTAGTATCATCACCTTCATCTTCAACTAGGTAACATGCCTTCTTGCCTTTATCTCTGTAATCTTTGTTGTATCTGTTTCCATATTTTTGGTTTCCTTTGTGAGCTTGGTACTCTTCTATCATTATTTATTTCATTTGATCTTTCACTTGTTATTTCATCATCTTTTATGTGAGGACATCTTGAAAAAATATGACCAACCTCTTTAGATTTAAAACATACTAAAGGTAGCTTACCCTTATATCTTCATTTTCCTTTTGGTAACCTTCTAGCCATTAATACTTCAAGTTCATCAAGCTCATCTTCCTCAGCTTCACTTTCACTTTCATTTCTTATCTTGTGTCTATTGCTTGATCTTCCAATATTCAAAGATGACATAAATGAAGATTCTACCATAGGTAAAATACTGTTATTATAGTTGTTAAGCTCAAACGCAGTCAATCTACCAATTAGAATATCAAGAGAAATATCATTACTAGGAATTGCTCTCATTTCATGTATTGTAGATACTCTAATAGCATAGATAGGCAACAATGTTCCTAGGATTTTACTTACCGCATTTTCTTCTTCAATTGTTCCACCTACTCCTTGAATAACATTCACCACTTCCTTGATTCAGTTGTTGTACTAAGTGATGTTTTCATCTTCTTTCATCTTCATGTCAAAATTTCCTCTTAAGATTTTTGTTTTTTCCTTGAGTACATTCACATCTCCTCCATGAACTAGTGTTAGCTTGTCCCACATCTATTTTTCAATTGTACATGTCTTAATGTCTTCAAATTCAGCATATGATAGAGAAGAAGAAATCTCAATCATCGTAGCATTATGTTCTTGCCTTTCTTTCACCTGTGTAATAGTCAAGGGACTAGGGAGAGTTATAACTCATTTTCAAAGTAGTAAAGTAAAGAATCTCCAGTCCTTGATAAATACAACTTCATCTTTTTTTTCCAAGTTGAGAAATTATCTTTGTTAAGCTTTGGCACCTCTCTCTTATACATCTTGTGATCTTTAACTTAAGTCCTTCAAAGTTTTTTTTTCAAGAACTCTTGATCTGATACCAATTTTTAGATAACTGAGAGGGGGGTGAATCAGTTAAGTCTAGTTATCCTATAGTCCCAAATACTGTTAGATGTATAAAAAAAATCTTTCAAATAGTCTAAACATCTTGGTGAAAGCTTGTATGTGCCTTTCTGTTCATTAACAGATTACTAGTAAAATTAACTAGTATATACTAATCAAACTAGTAATTGTAATGTGTAACATAAAATAACAAATCATCACATGCATACACATATAACACTTGATTTTTAACATGGAAACTCTAGTAGTGGAAAAACCACCTAGGATCGGTACCCAAAATAATTTCACTCTTCTAAAGTGAGCTCGGTTAAGAGCCAACCCTATTAAAGGTTACAAAACACACTATAAGGTGTGACCTTGTTAGAGGATTTATCACTAACAATTCTCTGTGACCATACATTCACTTGGGTCAACAAGAAAACAATAAAAATTCATTGAATGTCATAATGAAATAAATAAATACTATTAAGTCCCACTCGATTAAGAGACTTATATGTAAAAATGGTTAGAATGCAACAGTAAATGATCTCATTCAAATACAACTTCCTTTGCAAATTTTTTGATGTATGTTAAGATCAAAATATCGCTAACCATCATAATCTCTTCAATTTCCTTTTATCCTCCAACTCTGTTCTACTCAGTTATCTCCTTTTTCTAACGTTCGGTGTAGTCTCCAAAATTGCTTGGTTCTCACTTTAACCTATTTGACCAACTTCACATGAATGAATTCTTCTTTCTCAAAACTTGTTCGTTAAACATGTTTCAATCTTCATCATCCGATCTTCCTTGAATTTTTTCAGTCGTTGATCTTCATAACAAACTTTATCTTTAACCTCAGAATCATCTATACTTGTCCAGCTCATCGTCTTTAGTCAGAAATCACATATTCCATTTATTTCTTTCACTCAGTCAATACTGTGATGTGTCAGTGACTTCTTACTTAGTTAATATTATGCTCAATATACACTAAACTTTCTCATTGTACACTATTTCAACTCAGTGTATACTAAGTTCTTTATTTACCAACCACATAAATGTGTACATTCTTGATCTTCAATTCTTAACATAATTGTGTAATACAATCAAATCACTAACATAATGTCATAGACTCATCAATAAGTTACCCAATGAATACCATATTCATATATTTCTCATACATCTGATCTTCATGTTAATATCTCATTCCTTCACCATTATTACCTTCTTCAGATGTTTGCAACTATCATGATAAGTACAGTCAAAACTAATTGACATCAATGACAATATAATAACTGATTTAATGTCTCACAAATACCAATGTATCTTGGTGATCATCTTCACATTCAACATTATGTTCTCCAAGTAGTTAATCAATTTTAGTTTTCCATAAACTACCTACTTGGTAGTTCCATTGTTCAGTAACCAGGGAGTGTGTTTTCATGAAGTGGAGCATCTCGGTATAACCATTTGTTGATGTTGGGATCCATTTATTGGTTTTTTAGAGTTTCATTGGAGAAGAAAGTGAAATAACCCATTTGTTTAGATTGTGACTCTTTCTATTCTAATGGACCTTTATGGGATGGACGTCCTTGAGTTGGTAAGGCTCCAATTGCAGAAGCATTTGATAAGCTATATTACCCACAACCCTTATTTTTTTATCTTGATAGTGGAGAGGGTGGATGTGAGAATGGTTTATGGATCCAAGTGGGTTTTGGAGGAATTAATGACAAAAGTACCAATGTCAATTTCTGGAAAATGAGTGGAATGTGGAAATGAAGCTTCTAACATACAAAAGTATGCAAAAGGTTGGGGATTGGTGTGAATGGTGATTTCAGTTTCATTATGTGAGAATTTGATTTACTAGTGGAATGTGGAGGGAATGACTTGCATGGAATGAATCCAAGGGAAACCAAGGAGAATATTGTATGGAAGGTCAAGATCAACAACATGGAATAAAGTATCTTGTATTGTTGGTCCCAACCTAATGGGAAAAGAGTGTTGAACAATTATTTTGATAAGATTGTCATTATTGGAAAATAACATTAAGTATAGAGATGAAGAAAGGAAAGACATATCAGCATAGACACTATCAAAAAATGTTATTGACATAGAGGAAGAGAATTCAAAAATTTTTATTGGAAAGCATTAGTGGTGAAAAGAAAAGATAAGGTTACAAACAAGGACAACATCCAATAAGAAAAAAAAATTATGGAAGGTTGAGAAAACCTAATCAGGGCAAGCAATAAGAGGAGATCAAAGGAAAAAAGAAACATAGAGACAAAGAGACACATTTCAGAGGACGCAAGGAGAAGTGAAGAATAATGTAGATTTATGTTATCGGAAAAGATCAAAGGATCAGAGATCAAAATTTGATCAAAGAAGAAGAAGAAAGAAATGAGATTTGACAAGCTTTTGGAGAAAGCATCTACAATTCAAATTTCTTGTTAATTTATTCCTAACAATTTAGCAGCAAGATTATGAAATCCCTTAACTAGGTAGTCACTAACCAAACTTAGAAGTTCTATTTAGGAACTTATTGTAAATCCTTTAATAGGGTGAACACTATATAAGTGGGATAAAATCTCTTAATATTGTATTCTTTAACAAGACTTTTAATACTCTTAACATGGTATTAGACACTCCTAACAAGGTGAAGTTATTCAAAAGATGACATTTATGTAAGCTCCTAACATGACACCTTATTACTACAGTGATGAGTTGTGGGTATCATCCCTATCACATTTTTTCCCTCTAACCAAGGGTTTTTTGCCACACCAAAATATTGTGTTAAGTCTTTGAATGTTTATGTGTTGTATGTCTAATTTGCATATTATTATTTATCAATTAAACATTATAGCATCTATCAATAAAAGACAAAACAATTATTGGTACAAGTAATTTACTAGCTATCATTTTATTTTCAGAAAGTTGAATAAGTGTGAAATCTCTATGGTAATGATTCACCCCTACTTCTTAGCACCCTACCTAAAACTTTCCAACAATTGGTATCATAGAATTGGTTCTCTAGAATAAATTTAACTACTTGGGAGTAGATTTGGAATGATGATAAGTTACAGGTATCAAAGAGAGTTGGAGGAAGTCATAGAAGATGCTAATGAACAAATCTATGATCTGAAGAGTAAGACAAAGCCATCATTTTCAAATTTAAAGGAATTGACAGAAAGACTACAAATGAGCCTTGATGACCTTGATAGACTATTAGAAGACAATATCAATTCTGAGAAAGCTGATGTGGCTATACAAGATCTATTGAAAAAGAAAAATTAATTATTTGAAGAAATCATTCAAATGAAAAAGGAACATGAAATTCAAGCCTTGAGAATGATCTATTGGAAAGAATGAGGACTATCGAAAGTGCTAAATAAATTCTTGAACCTGAGAAGAGAAATGTTGAAGAAACAATTAGAGGCAAAGACTTACTCTTGAAAGTACAAATGGAAGAAGTTTGAGAAAGAAATGACATGATAAAAGGTATTAGTGATAGGATTCAATAACTGCAAGTAGAAAATTAGAAGTTGAAGCAAGAAAATGAAGATTTGAAAAACTACTCGAAAGTTGAAAAAGAAATCAATGCTAGACTCACAAAGTTTGAACAAAGAATGTAGAAAATCGATGAAGAACTAAAAAATCAGAGAAGACTATGTGACATTACCAGACTGGGGTATATCGGTAATAGCACAATGGATATCAGAAAATCATCAAAATCTAGACAGCGAACTTCTAAAGAATCCAATGATACATAAGGTAAGAAACCCTACAAGCCTACCTTCTACAATTATGGAAAATATGGTCATACTACAAATATGTGTAGAAGAAAACAAGTGAACACTCCTAAAATCATATTCTTTAATGGTTACTGCTACAATTGTAACAAGTTTGGTCATAAAGTTGTTGATTGTAGATTTGAAAGTGTTAGTAGAACAATTGAGAAAAACTTCTATTGACATTGCTACAAATTTAATCACTATGGACACAAAGTTGAAGAATGAAGAACTAAGGCACCGACAACAAGGAAATTAGTTTATTATAAGAGAAGAGAAACAAAAAATTATGTTACATGTTTTAATTCTGGAAAACCTAGACATCTAGCATCATAATGCAGAAAATAAAACAAGTGAGAACTGAACTATGGAGACCATTTGCACTACCATGCTATATTTTCTCAAAATTTGGTCATGTCACCTATAATTATAGATATCGGTACACTACCACCAATGACAATAAAGGAGAAAGAATTCTAAGAATCACAAATGTAAACGAAGCTAGAGCATTATCTCAAATACCATGAAGAGTCATGTTGACAGAAGATGTAAGATCATTTATTCAATACAAACATATTGAAATCAGTAATGAAGATATAAGGACATCCTATAAGGAAATATACAAAGAGGAAGGAATGTTGAATGAAGAGTATGAGAATCTGGAAACAAAAGGATTGACACACATCTTGCACATAGAAAAGAATTTTGAAGATGAATGGATCAAGTGTGTATTGATTCAAATACATGGAGACTATATTTGGATGGAAGGAGATAGTCAAATTGAAATCACAAAGGAAATCATTAGTGCAGTCATAGGATTATCGGCTAATGTGAGAAAATGTGTAAAAGAGTTGTATCTTAAAATATAAATTGAAGGTTTAGTTAGGTACAGGAAAGATCAGAATACTTTTTTTGTGATCAACATCTTGGATAAGGAAATGAAATTTGTATCAATGATTATTGGCTAGAAGATCTATCAAGAAAATCAGTTAAACAATATATCAGGAGGAGCAATACAATTTTCATATGAGATTGTTACTAAAGTAAATAGATATGATTTAGCAGAAATGATGTGGAATCAACTAATGGTGAGTTCAAGGAAGATAAAGAAATAAGGATTAAAGTTTGGAGCACTACTGGTATGTATATTTTTCTATATACAAAACTATTTTCGAGGCATTGGTAAAGTAAATTGGACATTAGGTAAACTAGTTATACATCAAATTAATAAGTACATTGAAAATTTTGGAAGTAATTATAACATAGTGATGTGGAGTTATTTCAAAGAATTTCAAGGAAGAATGTATGATAGATATTGGATACCACCTCATATTGTTGAAAAATATAATAAAGATACATGTTTTCTAGTTAGGGCACATTCATGTATAATCAAAGTAGTGGAGCCACAGATATCTTGGGTACAACCATTTGGATATGAAACAACAGAGAATGAACTAATAATAAGTATTGAGCAACTATTGATTCAACCTAAGGATATGGAAGATAATTAGTTTGGAACCTATGAAGAAGTGTAGAAAAATAAAATATTAGATGAGAATAAGTCGAAGAAAGAAAGTAGTAGTAAAATGAAAAGATAGAAACTAAACACAGTACCAGCAACTTATGCCAAAATCAAAAAAAAGTTAGCTAAATAGAGACAAGATACCAACAAAGAAAAATAAGAGTTTCCATTGGCAAAGAGAACAAGATCTGGGACAATGCAAAATACACCAAGGAGGAACACAAGAAGTTAGTAAATAGTAAAGGAAGACAAAGTACAAGAAGAAAGAAAAAGGAACCTAAATGTGAGATAGAACCATCAAGAGTGAGAATTCCAAGAACAGTTATAGATATAGAAAATGGAATAAGAGAGTCTTGAACTATCAGATAGATACATGAAATCAAATACAAGACATGGTAAGAAGAAGATAAGAAAATTGTAGAAGATGTAATAGTGTTTCACTTTCATAAGTTCATAAGATTTTTGAGCAAACTAAGACAAATTATTCCTGAGGAACTACTTGAAAAAAACAATATAAGATGGGATGAAGTTGTCCAATAGGAGAGATAAAGAAGAGAAAGAACCTTGATATTTGCAAAGTCAGGAATAAATGTTGAAGAAATTGATCAACTAATGAAGAAATATGAAATTATATTTTCTAAAAAGAATAGAATAGCTAAGATACTAGTAGGATTACAAGAAGAAGTAGAAGAAGAAGGACTGAAAATGTAGATCAAGAATTATAAATGTGTGAATTGAATGAATAGTTAGAACAAGAAGATGACATAGATTTGATAAGAGAAGACAACCCGATATGGTTCAATGATGGACAAGCAAGTCAACCTATTGAAATTGAAGATGAATGATGATGATATGAGTAATAAGGAAGATGAAAAGTTTGAGGAACACCACACTCCATAAATTATAGTTGCATACACTAAAATAGAATAGGTAACACATGCTATCGATATGACACCTACTATCGGTGAGAGAACAAAAGAAGGATCTAATGAAGTACAAGTTGTAAGGACATTATAAAATATGAAAATGATTACAAAATAACAAAAAAAGAGGAAAATAGATTTAAAATCTGGGGAAGAAGAAGACTTTGATGAAAGACCTGAGTTTGGAATACTAAAGAGAGATCTTAAAAAGATGTATTATGAGGAACAAATATTGTATGCAAAAAAACTCAAAGAGAGAATAGTCGTTGAAAGACAATTGAAGGACAAACAAAGGAAAAATATTATGAAGAAGACAGATCAAATAATTTCAAGCTTACTATCAGAAATTACAATGGATGAAGAAGAATTAAGTATGAAATAGTTGGCAACATATGTAAATATAATAGAAAATGATCACAAAGTAAAGATAGAACTAAAAGCAAAGATATAATTTAATTCACTTACTGACAAAAGAGAAGATAAGATAGTAGAAATAATAGGAACACTATCATAGAAACCTAAAAATCTAAAGGAATCATTGACTGAAGCAACATAGATTTCCAAGAAACTATTTGACAAAGGTAATAATGTAATTGAGGAATCATGCATAATAGCTATAAATATGGATTTAATGCAAAAATATATACAAGCAACAATTGATCTGTTGGGTACATCAAAAAAGAATGATGATGAAGACATTATTGAAAAAGTAATAAGAGTAAAATGGCACATCAGTTCCATAAATAATTTGAAGAAACAATGGAACATAGTGTTGACAAATATCAAGAACAAGCATAAAACTATATTAGCTGAGGAAGACACAAGTTGATACCCAAAGGACACAATTTTTTTAATTTTTGTTTTTCACCTTTAGCATTACTGTCAAAGGGGGAGAATTATTGTAAGGAGGAGATCAAGTACTAAAAATGGAGAGAAGTACAATAAAAAGGGATAAATATCTAAGTGGGATAGATGCAAAATGATGCAGACCAAAGAAGGAAAACTAATGGAGAAAGGTTTTGTATAAGAAAAGTTTCTCCATCAATGCCAAAGGGGGAGATTATTGACAAAATCCTCTACAGAAAATTAATAGGAAATCAATGATGATTTTGATAAGATTTTCATTGCTGGTGAATAACATTAAGCATAGAGATAAAGAAAGGAAAGACATATCGGCATAAACACTATCAGAAAGTGTTATTGGTATAGAGGAAGAGTTATCAAAAAAGTTTATCGAAAAGCATTTGTGGTGAAAAGAAAAGAAAAGGTTGCAAGCAAGGACAACATCCAATAAGAAAAAAGGTTTATGGAAGTGAGACATCTAATAAGAAAAAATATTTATGGAAGTGAGATAGAGAGACACAGAATAGAGGATGTGGTTAGAAGTGAAGAATAGTGTAGACTGATGTTATCAGAAAAGATCAAAGGATCAGAGATCAAAAGTAGATCAGAGAAGAAGAAGAGAGAAATGAGATTTGACAAGCTTTTAGACAAAGCATCTACAGGTCAAATTTATTTTTGATTTATTCCTAATTGTTTAGCAACAAGATTGTGAAATCCCTTAACTGGGTAGTCTCTAACCAGACTTAGAAGTTCTATTTAGGAACTTATTGTAAATATTTTAACAGGGAAAATAGTATATAAGTGGGATAAAATCTCTTAACATAGTAGTCTTTAATAGGATTTTCAATACTCCTAATAGGGTATTAGACACTCCTAACAGGGTGAAGTCTTTCAGAAGATGACATTTATGTAAGCTCCTAACATGGCACCTTATTACTATAGTGATGAGTTGTGGGTATCATCCTCACTGTAGTTTTTCCCTCTGACTAAGGGTTTTCTCTGATACCAAAATATTTTGTTAAGTTTTTGAATGTTTATGTGTTGTATGTTTAATTTTCATATTATTAGTTATCAATTAAACATTATAGCAACTAGCGGTAAAAGACAAAATAATTATCGGTACAAGTAATTTACTGGCTATCAGTTTATGTTCAGAAAGTTGAATAAGTATGAAATCTTTTTGGTACTGATTCACCCCCCTCTTATTACCCTACCTAAAAATTTCCAACAAAGAGATGGTACCTTTAGAGGTATGTTCTACATTTTCATAGGCCTTGACAATGATGACCTCATGTGATATGTGTACTTCATTTTACCCCACTTGATTTATAATTTTTAGAGTGGATAGATTTAGGGCTGAAGAATTATCTATCATGACCCTTTTGATATGGAAATCATTAACCATGACAAAAATATGAAGTGAGAGGTTGTGATCTGATTCAATAGAAGACATGTGAGAAGGTTTAAAGCATATGCCACAAGATGCTAATAAGTGGCCAACAAGGGCTTAGAATTGTGTTGGGTCCATGTCAATGAGGACACATGATTCTTGTAAGGCCTTGTTAAAGATATCTTAATGGACATGTTAAGTACGAAGGATATCTAAGATGGAGATTAGGGCAAGCATATTCCCAAGTTTTTATAGGAGTTTATACTATGCACTAGAGGAAACAATGGTGGATCTAACAACAAATTTCCTACCTCTACGGATAGTTACTGCACCTTTGACATGGATAACATTAACTATGGGTTTGACCTAGGTGATGTAACCAAAAAATTTATCATTGATATAGGCAATGGTGTAATCATTTCCATCACCTTGGTTGCCTTTTTTACCCTTTCATTGATTTTAGACTTGTGAGTTTGGATTACCTGGGCCTTTATTGGTGTTGTGTTGAGGGAACACATTTTAGTCAATTTGTAGGTTTGCATTGGGCAAGGCCAAGGAAGGTGCATCGATTGTGATCTCCTTCTTTTTTATGATATCTTGAATGTAATGTTTGAGTTTCATGCACTTAATGGTGGTGTGTCCCTTAACATGATGATATTCACAACACTCATTGTCCTTGTACCATGTGGGTTTCAAAGTTGATTCGTCAAATGGTTGGGTATGAGGATAGATAATTAAATTGGAATTCATCATCCTATGGAATATTACATCCAACGGTTCACTGAGAGGAGTGAATGTGCACTTTTGGTTGTTTTCGATGTGTAGCTTGGGTTTCCCTTATGTGACTGATATAACATTGGTTTGGTTTACTAGTGATGGACAATTTTTTATGGGTGGTTGGTAGATTGGTGTGGGTTGTTGGTATACCAGTGTGGGTGGTTTAGGACTAGCCACAACAACCTGGATGTGTTTGGTATCGATGTCCCCATCAGGGATAACATTCTTGTTCTTGTTTTGGTAATGAGGACAGTCATTATTGGGCTTGTCATGATGTATTTATTTGTAATGCTTGATAGTACCATCATCTAAGAGGCCTTTCTCAATGTCCATTCCTTTTCCCTTGATATCTTGGTAGGTCTAGATGCAATTCATGTGCATAAAGTGAGATAACTTAGGATGTAGGATGTCAATGAATATCTTTGTCAAATTCTTCTCTGGGGGTTGATATGATAATCTTGATGTAAGGTTTTCCATCTTTCAAGATAGTTGGATAGGCACTCACATCCCTTCTATTTTGAGTTGTAGAGATTCAAGAGATATAGTTTTTTCTCAATGTTATGTGCATATTGTGCTACAAAATTTTCAAGTAACTCTAGAAAGTTTCAAACTGACTCACAAGGTATTTTGTAAAACCACTCCAGATCAGTTCCCCCTAAGCTTTTGAGAAAAATGTACATGAGAAATTTATTGTTGTATCCACCCCCTTGACAAGCCATGTAAAACTCATTAACATGACTAATTAGATTTCCCTTCCCCCTGTATTTGTCAGATTTGAGAGTTTTGAAGTGCTTGGGGAAGGGCATTATTGTGATAGAGTAGTCAAATGGATAAGGCCAATCCTTCTCAAACTTTAAGGTTTTTCTTTCTATCCTATTTTTTAGCTCCTCAAGGGTGTTATTCTTTTATTCACATTCAAGGTTGGTAGGTGGTGGAGTGGGTGCCCCTAGTACGTTGGATCTAGGTGCTTGGTATGGGTCTAGCAAATATGAGGGATTTTGAGGAGGATGTTGTGAAGCCTCACTCCAAGCCTGCAATAGCTTTTCTATTGATATTTATGATGGACCTAGTAATTTTCTTAATGTTTTGATGAATTAAGAGATGTTACCCTGTTAATAGGGAATTGATTTCATTGGATGATGTACATTATAGTTTATGACACTTTCCATTCGCATGATGTTGATTTAATGATACATTATGGCTTGTATTATGATGATTGATTTAGATAATTATTGAGATATTGCAATTTGGGTATATATACTGATATGAGTTATTTGGAAAAATGACAATTGGGATTTAAATTATGATGAGTTGTGAATTTCATTTAGGGTTAAATGTGAGGTGATGAATTATTGATGACTATTTTATGATATAAATATGAATTTTTATTTATGGTTATTTTGATTTATGAATGTTTTTATGATGTGATGGATTTTATATGCTTACATTATTAACTAAGAAATGGAGAATTGATTCAATTATGATACAATGAGATTTCTACTGTGAATTGAAAGTTGGTTACTTAAATAGAGTTTATGAGTGCATATGATGCCATGAGTGAAAAAGCTAAATTGATTATGTGAAGTGAATTCCAATTTGTTATGTGATGTTGTAAATAATTTATAAAATTTGAATGGATTTTTTTCATATATGTTGTGGATTATATTATTTCTTGGACTATTGATGTTGGATTTAGTGTGCAAGGATTAAGACCATGGTATTATATCGGAGAACCAAACATAGGCCGATGTGAATTCATTGTGAACCAAGGTTGCATCTAATGAAAGACAAAAACCTCATTGTATTGTATTTTATTTATAAACGTAATGAGATTGTATATTTCTATTCAATTTGTTAAATTGTAAATTTTAATTTATGCGTGTGCTCAAGTGGAAATGCCATGTGTCTTGTGAGGTGTAAAATATGTGTGTGTCACTTGACACTTGTATTGTGTACATGTGGTCATGACATGTTCCACTTGGGGATTGGATTCCCACAAACATAGGTAAGTACCTTTAGGATCCCCATGTGAATCCCTTGGTTAGGGAGCTTGAGGTAGAGTCATGTCATTGAATTTCGAATTGAATCTTATAATGGACTTTTGGGGGGTTAGAAAGGTGTCTAGGGGTGTTTTTATGCCATTTTTAGTTAACCCACTTGGTATACCTATGGGTAAGTGTCAATTTTAACCATAGGACAACCCATAGTTGACCAAAAGACCCTTCCAAAAGTTGGATTTTCAAAATGGCCGAAAATCAACTTTTGAAGCAAGGTCTTGCTAAGAACACCATCCATTAGAATACAAGGTCTTTGCCCACCTTTTTGGCCAACCTTTTTAGGAGCCCATTTTTGGAAAGTTGTAATGGGCTTAGGGAAGACCAACCAATTAGAAGGCTTACCTTGTCCCTAGGGGGTTGTGGGGAGTTATGTGGAGGCCTTTTTAATGGGGACTCTCCATTGTGGAGAGTTTAAACACCCACTCTCTAACTTAGAGACTAGACTAGATTTGGAGAAGCTTGGAAGAAGGAAAGGCTTGGACGTAGGGAGCTCATCCTCAACATACCATCCATTTACATTGGACTTAGGTTGGTGGCTTTCTTCTTTGCATATTTGTGTGCTTGTTATTGAAAAGAAATGTAAGATGTGAATTTTGTGTTGTGATGAGAATATCATGTGTTGTTTCCTTTGTATTGTATTATGTTTATTTCTTCATTATATGTGCTTTTGTGTTGGGGGGTTTCAAGGCCACTCTCACCTTTGGGAGGGAAGAGTAGCCTTGGGGGTGAAGGGAATTTTGGACATCCCATGGGTGTAGAGTCTCTCCTCAAGGAGGAGATGGATAAACATGGAGTATGGGCTCCATGAAGCCATTCATGATTTTTGGGGGTCATAAGGGAGTGCCTTGTTTTGGCATGTTGCCTTGGGGGCCGTAAGGATTTTGAAGTTGATTAAGAAAGAGTTGTGAAGATGTTTCTTATGATGCCTTGTGTAGGCTTGTATTTATTTCTTTGGCTTTCTCCCCATTGGGTACTTGGTCCACCTTCACCCCAAGTATAGGGTCATTGTGAGACCCTTTGTGAAAATTCCTTGGTTGGGATAAACATGTAACTGCTTGTTATCAATGTTTGTTGTCTTTCGATATGCTTGTTGTTTTTGCGGTTGTGTTTTGGTTCCCCTAGCTCAAGGGTGGCCTCTTAGAGGCCTTGGTTGGGAGGTGAGCATCCCATGGTTGTTCTTTTTAGTTTTCTTACAGGTTGAAGCAATTGATTTCTTAAGGAGATGAAGCTTTGCAAAACAAAAAAAAGAAAAGAGAGCTTGTGGTCATAAAAAAAAATACACTTTGTGAGACCTTGTATTTATGTAAAGTCCTTAGGGGCTCTTGTTATTGTATAGCTTGTAATAAGGGAAAATTTTGGATAATTAGTTTCATTTCCTAGTTATTTTTATGTAAGTAAAGGTGCAATATACTATGTTGAATTTAGTTTTATGACATTTGGAACAAGTATGTTTTATGTTGTAACTACTGTAATTATTTGACCCTTTAAAATAATATAAGAGCACGGGATGTTATTCCATAGTTAAGCTTGTAGTTCTTAAGTCAAATATCTATATTTCTTTTGATGATCTATTCCTTCAAAATATTTCCATTCATGAGTAAGATGTTCATATTTTTTTTTTTAAAAGGAGAATAGAATGATGGTAGTATGATTTATTATTGCTACCAAATAAATATATAGGATATGGCATAATAGTTTTTTTCAAATAAGCTTTAACAATGGAATACATGCTTTTGTTAAAATAGCAATAAAGTTTTAAAATCACATAGATCTTTGCTTTATGGCCTGGGGAATTATTTGCTTTATAGTTAGTATTTTCCCAAATGTTAAATATGTTGTTTTTTAAAAAGAATAACAATTAGCTATTACTTTAAAGAATGTTGAGATCAATATTATATTTTTTATACTATCCCTAGAATAACACAGAATGTTAATATTCATGCTTGTAATAAAATTAAAATCTAGTTGTTTATGAATCAAAAAAAAATTATATACATCTCCTTTTTCTAGAAATTTATATATAATATATATACTGCATTTATTTATTTTTATGTGTTAATCTGATATATATATATATATATATATATATATATATATATATATATATATATATATATATTTTGTATAAGCAAATCTAGAAAAAAAAATTATGAGTATCCCTTCTTTATTTTTCATTTTTAGTATGGTCTCAGAGAAAGTAAATTTTATCATGATACTATTGCCTTCCTTTTCTTTTGTTTAAAAAAATATATGTCTAAACAAATTTATTTTAAAAATAAAATATAAACAAAATTAAAAAAATGATGTAGGGGAGTTTTGGGGCACATTGTGACTTGCGTGCCATAACCATGGCAGTGTTGTGACTGTGGCTTCCCACAGTTACGATAGTGTCATGACTGTGGGCTTACCATAGTTCACGGCACCCACCGTGGTTGTGGTAAGACCACAACCTGCAGACCCATGTTGTCAGTCGAGCTGGGGGGTGGAGTAGGCTTCAGCCCCTCCAAACCCCATATAATTTTTATATTTTTTTTATTAAAAAGAAAAAAAAAACAAATTGATAAAGAAAACAGCAAGTGAAAATGTTTAAACATATGGGTATAACAAGAAATAAAATAATACCCTATTGTTGAAGGCCGCCAACCAAAGAAAAAAATTGAAAACCATAACCATCATCTAATGATATCTTGACATTCTGAGAAAATTATCCAACAATAGTTTACAAAGATCAAATTAAACACCTTCCCTAACCATTTTATGTGCAATGTAGACCGCTATAGTAATGTAGCACCATCATGATTCTAAAAATAATTTTTTTAATTGATTTCATAGGCAACATACCTCACCATTGAATTGAAAAGTGTGTTTATCAAGAGGGCATGTTGATCTCTGTCAATGCCAATCAATTCTTCCACTTCCTTATGCTTTATTGTCTTCTTTCTTGGAAGGTTTCCGATACTGCACAACCCAGTGATATCTTCAATTACCTCCTTTGTCACAGCATAGGGTTTATCCAACACCAATTTTTCATCCCTTAACCAAATCAGTAGAAATATGATAAAATCATTGTCATCAAACTAGGGAAATTCTCCCCAAATATCCAAACCTAAGTTATGAACTCTTTGCAACTCCTCTGTAGACAAACCAATTTCCTTTTGTTTGATTCTACTATGATCAAATTTCTCCAATTTTGTCTTTTTCAACATCTTTGATATAGTGGCATGGGAACTATGAACAACCAATTGAGATTCCATCTTCACACTTGAGCACTTTTCTTAAACTCTCACAATCTCTTCTAGAAACCCTAATTTTTCTTCTTGTAATAGTGACAAATAATTTTTTTTAAATCACCTTTATAACCACAACTTAACATGATTAAATCTTCCTACCTATAATTAATGTCATTGACACAACTCATTCATACAACACAAACCAATCAACAAAAATAAATACAATCATTAATTTTCCATCTAACATACAAAAGACAAGCCTGTTGTAACTGGTAATAACTCTAGAGTAGGGGAAGTGACTACTTTTGCATTCTAATACTCCCATTGAGACAAAGCATTCAGCTTAGTTATTGGAAGAGATAGTATTGGGGTTCAATATCACATAATTCTCTTCAACAACATCTTTCTTCTTCTATATCGTGGTATTCTTTTGAGACTCACTTGAAACTATAACATTCTTATCATTCCCAACTTTTACCGAAGCACCACCAAATCTACAAGTGTTAGCATAAAGATTGATCTGACCACATTTAAAATAATTGGTATCCCTCTATCTTGATCTTACTGAATTCCTTGAGCCTTTCTTTGAACTTTTGAATCTAATCCCTCATCTTAGAGACACATGCATTTTCTTCCTTAAGATTTTCTTTCAGCTCCTCATTCTCTGATTCAGTACTTTCAATGTCACTCATCATTATCTTCCAATCTTCATTAGAATAGTAGTCTCCTTCCATCTATTCAAACATCCTATATATCCCTCAAGTGATTAAGCTCTATCTACAACAGACCAAGCTTTGATACCAATTGTTGAATAGACTGAATAACTAAGAGGGGGTGAATCAGTTATTCCAAAATACTTTGTAAAACTTTACTGATCCGGTAACCATAAAAACCATTCAAATAATTAAGACTGATAAAAACATGAAAGAACAAAGAATACCTTAACACCAAATATAACGTGGAAAAGCAAGATGGTAAAACCATGGAGAAACTAATTCTCATGATAAGAACATCGATTAAGATGACACAAGTTAAGGTGATTTTTATAGAGGGCTCACTACCAATATGCTCACTACTAGTTGGTCTAACTATTGTAGATACCTAAAATTCCTTTGTTAAAATAAAAAAAAATTATTTTACAAAAACCCCTAATGACATCATCATTAATTAATTAATTATTGTGCCATTATTCTCTCCTATTTTAATTAAAAATATTTAATTAAGATACCCCATCCCAAAAATATTTAAATCTAATTTAAATATTTAATCCCTATTGATTAAATAAATATTTAATAAATATTGTCAGCAACTTTAAATAAATTTAATATTTATTTAAATCCCTAAATCCTAGATATCTTCTAGAAATCCCTAAACCTCTAAACTCTTCTAGAAAACCCTAAACCTTTATCCTAACTTTGACCTTTGAGCCTAACTCAACCTTGGTCCATTCAACCCATGAAAGTCAATCCTTATCTCTTTGACTCAACCTCTAACCAAACCCCTAACTCTGACCCTCCTTCCTAACCCAAGCCCTTGGCTTGAATCCTATAAATACTCCTCCTTCCAAGAGAAAAGTATTAGCTTAGTTCATATCATTTGTGCATTGTTATCATTCTGATATGTATCTAGATCTTCATAGCTTTTGA
This sequence comes from Chamaecyparis obtusa, assembly GCA_027943335.1. Taxonomy (NCBI): domain Eukaryota; kingdom Viridiplantae; phylum Streptophyta; class Pinopsida; order Cupressales; family Cupressaceae; genus Chamaecyparis; species Chamaecyparis obtusa. Next base: position 1,006,110 of record BSBK01000041.1, read on the forward strand.
TAATATTATTAGTTTACTTCATTTTCATGCTTTCTAACTCATCTTAGATTAGCTTAATGGATTGAACATAGTTTAATTTTAAGCTTTTCTAATCATTTAGCATCATATCGCATCTGCATTTGGTTAAAATTAATCTTAGAATAAGCATTTGTAGCTTAAGCTGCATTTCAACAATCACTAGGTTCCTTGAGGCTCTAGGGGCAAATCAAGTGTTCTTATTGGAGTTGATGAAAAACAACCTACAACTCCCAAGAACACCTGCATGCAAATACCTTTCATAGAAAGAGAGAAAAGAAAATAGCTATAGAGACCTAACATATGGATCCACGAGAGAGGAGAAATCCTTGATGTGCAAAAAAGAAAAGTTGCAAATCAAATAATGAATTGTTAGAAAAGGTTACATGTTGTTATGAGATCAATCCTTATAAAAGGATATCAAAAACCCTAAAAATGGAAAACCCTAGGTTGCACAATAATAATTAATAAACAAATTTATTATTATATGCATAAATTTTATCTTAAGTCAAAAGACGTAACAAGTGACTAAATAATCAAATCAACAAGATTCAATTAATCAGTAAAACACTTTATTACTAACACCCCCCCTTAAGATGAACTTTGGGAGAAGCTAAAAACCTAGAAAAAACAACTAAAAGAAAATGGGTTCTAGCAACAAAAGGCTTGATCAGGTACCCAAGTACAAAAGAGAGTCTCTACAAAGTGGAGAAATAGAGAAAACCACATGGGAAAAGCTCTACTCCAAAAAGAGACCAAGACTAGTCTGAAGGACTAAAGAAGCCTCCTAAACTAGGAATATTCTAGAAAATAGGAACAAGGATGAACATGTACAACATCACTGAATCAAGAAACTAAAAACTCTATCAAGAAGTAACTGATGGTTTAAAGATCCTCCACTAAAATATGACCAGGTAGAGAAGACTATAATCTGCATGAGTGCCCTCAAATGACACTACTTGAATCAGGAGGAAAACAAAGGAAAACACCTGAAATCAAAGATATAGATGGCATAAACACCAAAAGTCTAAAGAGCTGATCAATCAAAGATGGAAGAGTGCATCCAAAAAATAGGAAAGAAGAGAGTGTCCATATGGAAAATGATCCATCTCACCAGAATGCATACATACCCAGCCACTACAACCGCCTAGTACATAGAATCAAATACTGAATACATAGCTCACACTATCAAACCAAGGAAGCAGTAGAACTAATAGTAGAAACCCCCCCATACTGCTAACAAGGGAGTAATGACAAGTTAACTGAAAAGATCATCTAATATGAACTGCATGATGAAGAAGAATCTGAAACATCGAATGTGCAAAGAGAGTACAAACACATATGGAGATACCTGAGGCTAATTTCATTGGAGGAATGCTCACATGACAAAAGTAGATGGCAAACAAAGGTAAACATTAAAACCTCCCCTTGAAATTTATAATGGAGTGCAAGTACATAGAGCACAAACATGTGCAAAATCCCATACATGCAATAGAATTCAACACTTTATCTCAGTGTGTGTGCATAAAAGAATGCTACAAAAATGAAGTATACGCTACTCAAAGAAGAGTGAAGGCTACTGAAACAAAAGAATAGCCTAATATGAGTCATCCCTCTAAGGGAAGAGATCCCAGGACCTGTAACATCCAAGATATCCACCAGATTGCAAAAATGCAAGAATATGAATAAAATGTACCTGGAGTAGAATCCGAAAAAAAAAATCACAACACTAAAAATATCTCTAAACAAGCTTTCCAATGATATATCATTTTCCCAAAATAGAGTTCAGATGCGCAAGATAGAGCTCCTAGAGTGCAAAACTAAACATCTAGCTTTGATAGTGAAAAACACCATCAAAAAAGAAAAAATAAGAAAATCAAACTTGTAGATCTGGAAAGAGCTTGAAATCATCTTTCCGACGATATCTATTTTTCCAAATTTTGACACCGTATGCTCAAGATATGAACACAAAACCAACAACTACGCTGGAGGCCCCAAAGAACGTGTCTGGAAGGATCTGAGGATGGGTGACGTCAAAAAAAGGACAAAATCACACATGAAACCATCAAATCTGATAAAATCTCAAAAAGAGATTTCTAGAAATATCTTGTTTGAAGAAAACAAAGCCCAAATGCAAGAGAAACAGATCCCGGAATGCAAGAGGTCTGAAACACCAAGATAGAGAAAACATTTGACTTTCACATGAAAAAAATGTATCAAAATGGAAAAATCCCAAAACCATACTAGAAAATTCAAATCGGGCTCAGAACTAGTTTTTTGACAGTATATCGTACGCCCGATTAAAATCCCAGATGCCCGAGTTACGGGCAAAAATCCACTTGTCTATCTAAAACTACACCTAAACCATGCAAAAGGCAAAAAACCATGCTAACCAGCAATTAGTCGTGACCGTCGGTGGTCAAACCCGGTGGTCGCGCCAATGGTTACACTAGGTGAGCCATCCGTAGTGGCACTCAGGTGGCACCTGGGTGACGCTGTAAATTTTATTTTATTTTTTAAAAAAAATTATGTGTTCCATATTATCTCGGGATGTGTGCCAAGTTGTACGGCCTAGTACGCTAAAAATGTTTGCGTCTAAGGCCAACTTGTCCAAAATCGATAAGTTTTATATATATTTTGGATATCTCAGATGCTCTAAATGCAACTATGAGGTCTATTTGGCCAAAAGTGCTCCAAAAAATAGTGATCACCTCGAGATCTGTGTCAAGGCTAGTTGTAAAAAACTTTTGCCACAAATTCCAACTTTGTCCAAATTGGACAAATTTTATATGGATCTTGGGGTCCTTGGATGCTGTGAACACAACCGTGAGGTCCATTTGAAGCCAATATGACCAAAAAAATAGGTCCCCCAGATCTAACAGGAAACCCTTTGAAAATGCAGATCTAACACTGTTGAATCTCTCAGGAAGAGGACAAGGGCAAGCAAATATGAAGCTCTGATACCATATTGGAGTTGATGAAAAACAACCCATAGCTCCCAAGAACACCTGCATGCAAATACTTATCACAGAAAGAGAGAAAAGAAAATATTTATGGAAACCTGAACGTATGTATCCACAAGAGAGGAGAAATCCCTTATGTGCAAAAAACAAAAGTTGCAAATCAAATAATGAATTGTCAGAAAAGGTTACATGTTGTTATGAGATCAATCCTTATAAAAAGAGATCAAAAACCCTAAAAATGGAAAACCCTAGGTTGCACAATAATAATTAATAAAAAAATTAATTATTATATGCCTAAATTTTAGCTTAAGTCGAAAGAGGTAATAAGTGACTGAATAATTAAATCAACATGATTCAATTAATCATTAAAACACTTTATTACTCTAATAGTTCTATACTTGATTATGTGCCACTATGGGGTTCTCATGGTCCCTATTTGATCCTTCCTAATATGCATCAGGGACATGCTCTAAGTGTTCTGAGAGCACACCCACATCCCTAAATCAAGAGCAAATCAAACGGTGACAGGGTGCTCCCGTTGAGCTCTATCTGAAGTGTCTTTGCAAATTTCTTTTACCGTATGGTATGAATATGATGTTAGGATATTTTTTAATGTCTACGCTTGTTCCAAATAGGTTATCTTTTCTCTGATCACATTTTGGCACACTCGGTGGGACTCCACAAGCCTTCAAACTACATTGTTTAGGGGTTTTTTGGCCAAAAACTCACTTTTTAACGCCTCCTAAACAAATTTTGCTATAGGTTCATACAAAAATTCATCCTTGGCATGTATTTTAATATGGTTAGTGCTCAAGTGTCGTATGGGTCATTCCCAATAGTCATTTTGGCTATTTTGCATGGTTTAAAGGCATTTTATTTCATTTTGTGCCACTTTCTAGCTCAAATGTCATATGGGTTGTGCCCAAATGTCATATGGGAGCTCATACAATGTTATACAACACTGTAACTCAAAAAAATCACTGGTCTTGAATTTCATATGGAAGGCAAAGGGCTTGTATGCAGCCCTAAACTTGATTTTTATTAACTTTTTGGGCCCATTTGGGGATCCTAGTGACCCTAGGCTTCAAAATTATAATTTATGACCCCATGCTCTTGCAGGTACATCTTGGAGGAAAATTTAAGCACTAAAACATAAAATCCGTAAGGCTCATGAACCTTCTTGAATGTTTAGGAATCTAAAAACTTCATTTATTTGGCTTAAAATGAACTTCTATTCACTCTTGAATGCCTTAAATGGAGCAAACTGTAGATCTTTCCTAAACATTTCTTAATTGTTCCTAAACAATCCTAATCATTCTTAATTTTTCCTAAAGCAATAAAACTCTATTCTAATATCCTTTTTTTGGCTAAAAAGAACCTCATTCATGCAAATCTAAAGTTTTAGGGTTCTTTCATGCAAACTAGGAACACTTCAAATTTTAACTGCTTAAAAGAACTAGAAATCTGCATATCAATCCTAATTGGTTCCTAATCAATCCTAATGCATTGTTCTTGGCTAAAGTGAACTTCTTTTGCAATATCTTAAGTGTTTTCCAAGTTTCATGCAATCTAGGAACAAAATTGCATCTCATTCCTAAATGGTTCCTAATTAATCATAAACTATCCTAAATGTTCCTAAATCAATCCTAATGATTTTTTCTTGGATAAAACAAACTTCTTTTGCAAAATCTTAAATTTTTCAAAAGTTTCATGCATCAAACAATCTAGGAACACCTCTCTTTTTGGCATAAAACTAAATTCTAAAGCACACAATCTTGAATGCCCCTAAAAAGATAAAAGTCCAAATTAAAAGAGTCATTTTTTAGTCCAAAGAAAAACACCAATCTTGAATGTCCTAAATTTGAAAAAAAATCATTTATTTCATTCAAAATTCAAATCAGGATCCTAAAAGGAAAACACTCAATCTTGAATGCAAAGGGTAAAAAACTCGCAATATCTTTCAAAAGATTTTTTATCTTCAAAAGAAATGAACAAATCAAAATTATAAACATATGTGTTTGGAAAAATCTTCATTTAAAATCACTAAATCAATTTGGAAAAAATAACTCTTCATGGTGTGTTTCTAGGAGTTTCCCATTTCTGCAAATCCTTTAATCTAAGCGATCTAAAACAAATTGAACTAGGACAAGTTCATTTGTTCTACTTCTAGAGAGGCCTGTCTAGAGAGAAAAGTGCTTCCTCTTTGGAGCACAACTTCAAACTAGTACTTCCTCGATCGGTATAGAAATAAAGCATTGAGAAAACTCTCGCTTCATCCCCTCAAGCTTAGGTGATGCGTGTTGATGGTAGTCTAAGGTAGGTGAATATCCCTACTATTTTGGCATGGTCAACTAGGCTCTTAAGTGAGTCACACATGTACAAACCAATTGGGAGGACACCACAGACCAAATCAAAAACTTATTAAATTAGAGGCTTCCCGATCTACTCTCGAAGGTATCAAAATCTTTGTGCAAGGATCAATCCAAGTGGTTTCCTAGATCATCTTAAGATTACTCACCATTTGTATTCCTTTTTGGGATATCAAGTTGTGGGCAAAGATTTTGATACTAGCCTTTCTTATAGGTAGTTCTTTCTTGATGTTCTTTTAGAAGTTTCAAAGTCAATGAAAAACATCTGTCAAACATACACAAATGAAGAGTTCCACATCAAATCATTTTTCCGTGTCAGTCTAATCCTCCAAATCCAAAAGTCATCCAAGCTTGCAGAATCTTGTCATCCCAGTCTTCTAATCATGGTCTTCCAATCATCTTGCATCCAGTCTTGTCCTCCTTTCCTCCTATCCTAGGTTAGCAGAGTCATCTTGGTCATCCCCCATCCCCCAACTGTCTTCCTCTAGACTTAATCTTTCCTCCTATCTTTAGCCAAATTTGATCCCAGTCTGAGCTTCCTAGTTATCCTAATCCAAGCCTTAGTCTTTCAATCCACCTTCATCCTTCATCCCTATCCAACTCATCTGCAAGTTAGCATGTCTCAAAACCATTATGATGAGTTTGGTTATTATGTCTCTTCTCTTATTCCATCCTATCTTGATGATGATGAAAGTCTTGTTTATCATGATGAGCACTTTAAAAACCTTAGAAGGCTTGCTCCAAACATCCTCTAGAATCCAATCATTCCTCCATCCTATCCTAATGATGATGAAATTCTTGTTGATCATGATGAGTATTTTGAAAACCTTAAAAATATTGCTCTAAACATCCCCCATGATCCAATCATTCCTCCAAACTATCCATCCTATCATACCTTCATGCATATCCGCTAGTTCTCCTTACCTACTTTTGACAAGGGTAATCCATTATCCTATTCATCTACACCTTCTTCCTATATTGAGCCTACATGTCCTCTGTATACATCCTTCATACCTCCATCTCCTTCTATGGTCATATCCAAAACACAATCCTTTCACAGCAACCCTACTAGATACATCCCTTATCCAAATCCTCCATCCCCTTATCCTCCAACACATTTTCAAATGAAAAATCCTAGTCTTCCAATCCATTATCCTAAATCATATCTTGATCCACCATCCACTATATCCTATCTCAATCCAACATCTTCCATTCCTACCTACATTAACACAAATCCCCTTCAATAAGAAGAATGCATCCCTCAATCTGGTTCATATCCCATATCTCAATCCACCATCCCTACCCATACAGTTAGCCAAACCAGTTCACAAGCTTCCTTTAAACCTATCTATGTGAACTATCTAGTCATGCCATCCTCCAACTCCTCATCTGCACCAACATCCCCCCAAGCAAGTTCACAATCTTCCACCCCACCTTCTTGTGAGGACTATCCTAGCTCCCTATCTTCTACACATTCTAATCCTTCACCTCAACCCCCATCACGAAAGTCTCCAAGGAGCTTCACAAGGAAGCCAACAAAAATTCCCACTCCTAAAGCTGAAGATTCATTCCATCTCAATCCTTCATGTGAAGCTATTAGTGATGATGCCCATCCATCTCCTACATCCATCATTTCTCCTCCATCAATCCCATCTATTATGCTTCTTCCATTTATCGCAATCATTGATCCTCTTCCATCTCCCAACATCATTGAGTCATTCCCATACATTGACTCCATCCAATTCCCATCCACATCTCTTCCTCCTAGAATTATCCAAAACACATCTGATGAGCCTCATGACTTCACCCTTCTTCCTACCATCATAGTTTTAGAATCTCATATACTTTCATCTATACCATCTGAAGAGTTCATCCTTCTTCCAACCATCACAATTGCTAAATATTCCATCCTTCCATCCACTCCATCTAAAGAGTCCATCCATACATCCTCCATCATTCTATCCACACCAATCCAATCCATTCCAGATCTTGTCAAAAAGCATGTTGAAGTACCCATAGATGAAAATCAAGATCTTATCATCTCAATTCCTCCAATCCAAGACCTTCCCATCCCAATTCCTCCATCTCAAGATCCATTACTATCTCCCAATCCTAGTCAAGATCCCATCATCCCATCCTTTCCACCTGGTGACCCTCCAATCGAAGTTTTCCCACTTCCATCACTCTATCCTCTTGGTCCACTTAAATTTTTCAAGGAAATCCCACTCAAAGTAGAAGACATCAGTTTCATATCTTCCACTGCAACACCTAAAACTAGATGTTTGTATTATTGCCCATGACATAAATATCCTTGTTTGGATAAAATGCTCAAGAAATGGAATTATCAAGGCAAAGTCTTGGGTGTGCATGAACAGGGAAATCTAGATCCCATTCAAGACAAGAAACATCCATGATCATGTGGAATTGGTCATACATCTGAAGAAGACACTTCCTCCAAAAATATTGGTATAGCTAAAGCTAAATTCAAGCATCCTTCTAAAAAAACCATTGCATCTTCCCATCATCCCTCCAAAGCATACAACACTATTCCTCCTCCTCCATCATTGCAACCCAAAACAACCTATCACATTCCTCCTTCATCCTCTAAATCTATTTTGGGTCCCTATGTCCCAAAATCTACCATTGCATATCCTCTACATACCAAATCCATTTTGGGGCCTTACATCCCAAAATATTATCCCCCATCTTATCCTACTCAATCCTCATTCCAAAATCCACACATCCCTAGTCAGGATCAACAAAGGTGCATTCCCACATCGCCTATTTGCCAATCTTCTTCCATCTCTCCATCCATATCTCCTCCATCCCACACACCTCTACATATTATTTCCAATGCCCCTCACAATTTGGATGCCATATCAAAAATATAGAAAGAGAAATATCCACAAAAATCTAAAGATTTCCATGTCCACTCTAAACAACATGTTCAAGCAAAGAAAAATCCAATCAAGAAATCCAATAAATCCCAATGGCCATAAAGGCCCAACAAATCAAAAGCTAAATCTAATGCATCCCAATGGCCACAAAGGCCCGTCAAAGAAAAATTAAAATCCAATGCATCCCAATGTCCACAAAGGCCCACCAAAGCCAAAGCAAAGAGTATGTGGATCCTAAAGAAAAAAGATACAATGTATCTAAAAGAAATATCCACAATGGCATCCAAAGTTGCTAATCCACCATCTACTCATTCGTCTTCTCCATCATCTACATCTATTTTGGGTCCCTATGTCCCAAAATCTCCTAGCACAAATCCTCCATCATATCCACCTCTACCTTCTGCATCCCATCCACTTCATCCACCTTCCTCAAAACATGTGCCAATGTTGATCTTGACAACATCTCCCTATCATGATCATATTCCAACATTCCATCCAAACACTTTCTACCACCATATCTCCCATCTACCCCATCCCATCCATGCCTTTGCATAATCTCCCCATCCTAATAAAGATGTACCAACATCTAGATAAATCAAAAGGTCAGCAAAAAATTAGAAAGTTAGCAACAAAGGAGAAAAATTCAGCAAGAAATCAGAGAAGCAAGTCAAAAAATTAGAAAATCCATAAAAATTAGAAAAAATTAAGAAAAATATTAGAAAAATAAAATAAGAGAAAAAAAATCATCCAATGGTGAAAACATGGCAATTCAAGTGCCTTGGACAAGTACCATGATGAAAACCTGGCAAATAGGCATCATGCGTAATCCCCCCCATTCTCTTCTACAATTGGGGGCAATTCCCTTCTATCACATCTTATCCAACATCTCCTCCATCCCATTTGTCTCTTACCTTTGTCATCCTCCTTTGGATCTTGATCATAGAAATAGAGACCACCAGGTATACATGCTTTTGAGCACATTTATGCATCCATTTCCCCATGAACAACCTTCATCCATCAACTATCCAAGCTTCCATCTACCTTCCTCATCCTCTTGTTGTATCTTCCATCCAATCGTACTCCCCCCCGCTGCCAAATGCCTCTGAATGCATGAACTATCCTAAGCAGGGGCATCTTATTCTTGGGAGACCCATCCAAATCCCTCATAAATCCTCTATCCCAATCCAAGCTTCCTCCAATCCTCAATCCCAAGCATTTCTTCCAGCATTCATCCCTAAGAAATTTCTCTATCCAAATCTCCAAGCATTCCTCTATCCAATTCCTCAGCATTCCTCTATCCAAATCCCTAAGCATTTCCTCTATCTACATCCCTCATCATTTCCTCCATATTTCCATCACCTGATACTTCCCTTGTCATTGGTATCTAGCTACAAGCTACTCCCATGCAATCCAATGCCATCCATCCATATCCAAACATTCTCCCAACAATCTTCCAACATCTAATATTCCTCTTCGTATCCTCTATCTATCCAACATCCAAGATCAAGACAACCCATCCACTCACATCCTTAGTCTTGTTGTAAGCCTTGGTCTCAATCCAATCATCATCATTGGGATGTGTCCTTCCCAAATCCATGTCATTTCAAGACATATCATCCTTCATCCTCCTATCCACCATTAGTCTATTTTGGCTTTCCAGCCTAACCGGGGCATCATCTTCCATATCTTTGTAGCTTCGGTTTCATCCCCAGGTCCCTTATATATCCTATCCTAAGTCTTATACCCTATCATTGGTCGGGTCTCTACCTAAGCTAATTTGTACATATGTGTCTTTGGGTCTCATCTTCTATGTCAGTCATCCCTTGGGTTGTTGTGACCTATCCATCTCTGTGCTTCAGCAATCATCCCTTGGTCCTTTTTGAAGTTTGAGTGTCTTACCTATCTTTTGTCATAGGAATCCTTATCCAGTTATCCACCATCTACTTTGTGTCATATCCTTTGAGTTACTCAATCCTTATCCTAAATCAAAATCATCCCAGTACTACCGTTTGACTAAGCATTGTCTAGGGAATCCTATACTTATCTTTGTAGGCATCATCATCTCGAGAAAGAGATTGGCATGCACTAGAAAGAATCTTGTCTTCCAAAGATCAAAAGTCTATCTTGGGTTGACAAATACAATGCTATCCTATATGATCCTACATCAGGAAGTAGCAACTCATTCTTGACACTTGGTAATTCTCCACCATCCTCCACTATCAATCCTCAGCATATTGGTCATCCTCCATCATCCTACCTATGGCAAAAGGTGTGTGAGATACTTTTTATTTCATTCTTTCCTTTGAATCTTTGCTTATCTTTTGAGCTCTCTTGTACATATCTCTTTTCTCATTGTACATATCATCGTGTCCTGTTGCACATATCCTCATCAATCCTACAACAACATTTGATCAAATATCTTGTCCCACCCAGCCTTGTACTTCAGTAACATCTTTTATTGACTATCCTTGATCATCGTGATTATCCTTGATCCATCACTTTCCAATCAAAAACACATCATTATCCTCATCAATCAGTGGGTCCTTGAGGATGTATCCTTCCTCCTATCCAACCTAATCTTTTGTCAATCAAATTGGGTCCGTGTAGGATGTATCTTTCCTCATGTTCAGACCTAATCTTCCTCCCATTAATCGAATAAATCCTTCTCCAATAGCACACATTTTCCTCATCAAACTGGGTCTACACAAATGTATGCTTCTATATTTTCTGACCTAAGCAATCAAATTAGGTCTATGTAGGATGTATCCTTCCTCACATTCAGACCTAATCTCCCCCCATCAATCAACCATCAATCTCTCTCCTTGGAAAAGGATGTCTTTTGGAGTTATCATTTTGATCTTGGATTTTGTCCTTTGGATCATGTTAATATTTTAAGGCTTCTCATTGTTCCTCTCCTCAAAGTTGCCATGATCCTTTATATCATGGTGTGATGTGAATGAGAACAATCTAGGGCAAGGTCTTTTGATCATTTACTTCTACCTATGAGTCAGTCATGTGTTTGTGATTTCTCTAGCATCATTTCCACCATGCCTCCTCCAGGTTTCATGTGTGATGTTGGGGAAACCCTTTGCATGCTTTTTTTTTTGTGTCAGTCCTATGCAACACTAGTGACAAGGCCTTGAGTTCCCAGTAACCTTGGCAGGTCTCTAGCATTGCTATATCAAACTAGACTATGCTCTCAAAAAATCCAACATGAGGAGATCCCCAAATCCCCATCCTGCATCATATAGATTAATCTTGCATCCTTCATATCGCTTCATCCTCCATCTCACAGCATATTGCATTCATGTATCTTTTCTCTTGGAAGGTCATTTGTTTATCCCCCCTTCCTATCTTTCTCCTCCTTCCCACCTGTGTTATTTTCAAGAAAATTCCCCAAAGTATCCTCTTTGCATTATTTTCTCAAGGGGGCACAACCCCCTATCTTATATTCTAGCTCAGGGCATCTTATTTTCTTATCTTTGATGCCATGCCACTTGTGACATCATCAAAGAGGGGCAAAATATAGACACCTAAAATTCCTTTGTTAAAATAAAAATATTTCATTTTATAAAAACCCCTGATGACATCATCATTAATTAATTAATTAATTATTGTTCCATTATTCTCTCCTATTTTAATTAAAAATATTTAATTAAGATACCCCATCCCAAAAATATTTAATCCCTATTTTATTAAATAAATATTTAATAAATATTATCACCAACTTTAAATAAATTTAATATTTATTTAAATCCCTAAATCCTAGATATCTTCTAGAAATCCCTAAACCTCTAGACTCTTCTAGAAAACCCTAAACCCTTATCATAACTTTGACCTTTGAGCCTAACTCAACCTTGGTCCATTCAACCCATGAAAGTCAATCCTTATCTCTTTGACTCAACCCCTAACCAAACCCCTAACTCTGACCCTCCTTAACCCAAGCCCTTGGCTTGAATCCTATAAATACTCCTCCTTCCAAGAGCAAATTATTATCTTAGTTCATATCATTTATGCACTTTTATCATGCTCATTTGTATCTAGATCTTCATTGCTTTTGATAATATTGTTAGTTTACTTCATTTTCATGCTTTCTAACTCATCCTAGATTAGCTTAATGGATTGAACATAGTTTAATTTTAATCTTTTCTAATCATTTAGCATCATATCACATCTTCATTTGGTTAAAATCAATCTTAGCATAAGCATTTGTAGCTTAATCTGCATTTCAACAATCACTAGTTTCCTTGAGGCTCTAGGGGAAAATCAGGTGTTCTATACCTGATTCTATGCCACTATGGGGTTCTCATGGTCCCTATTTGATCCTAATCCTTCCTAATATGCATTAGGGACATGCTCTAAGTGTTTTGATAGAACACCGACATCCCTAAATCAAGAGAAAATTGAATGGTGACAGAGTGCTCCCATTGAGCTCTATATGAAGTGTCTTTGCAAATTTCTTTTACTATATGCTAGGAATATGATGTTAGGCTAATGTTTGAATGCCTACACTTGTTTCGAACAAGTTAGGTTTTCTCTGATCACAACTACCCTAATACAAAAGATGTATTACAAAATGGTCTTACAAAAAAAATGTGAACTGATATAATTACATCTACATATGCATGAACTAGTTCCATCTAGTAGCATGATAATCACTGATAGCATCAGATCTAGTACAAATCATCTACCAATACACTTCAATTTGACCCTCTACACCTTTGTATGTAAACCTCTCCTTGATGTCTCAACTACCTTTCACACACTTATCTTCAACTTACATATATACATCACCACCAAGTATTCACTCATAGAATAAAAAATCACACTACACCACCTTTAGCTATCTTCTCTTTCTCTCATACTTGGGATACAAAATAATTTATTTGTTTATATATACATCTGATAAGCTAAATACATATGTCAAACAAGCCATAAAATATGTCATCTTCAATACAAAATATATTACAATTTTATTTAACAAGCTACCACCAAACCTAATATAGGTCATACATATGAATTCTTCTCATTACATTACCATAGGACCTAAATATAGGATAGACATAAGATATACACATTACATAGTATAATTACCAATGATAAGTAAATTCTAGAATTAATGGAGTGCCATAACCAAGTCCATGACTCGATCAACAAAACTTCTTAACCAATTGAAGAATGAAATCCAATAGAATCTATCCAGAAACAAAAATATATATAATTTTTGTACTAGAAACATATGATGAACTACATGAATATCTAGGTATCAAGGATACCTAGAAGAATACTAAAACACAACAACAATATGAATCCATCCAAAACTTTGTACAACATAAATTACCAAAAGATATAGAAATGTTAGAAAGATGTATCTTAGAAAAGGGAACAATGACTTCCATTAATGAAAAATGCATAGAATGAATATGTTCAACACAACCAAAACTCAGGTAACCAACCAACAACCAAAATATTATAAGCAAAACTCAGGTAACCAACCAACAACCAAAATATATCTAACCGGTACATACAACAACCAATTGATATAGAATGCAACCAGTATAAATATTTTGACATCAATGAAAACACCGCCAACATCTTCTCAGTATTTTCAAAACATACATACATACATATGTATGTATGTATGTGTGTGTGTGTGTGTATGTACATATATCTATATGTATACATATAGATATCTATACATACACACACACACACACACATACATACATACATACATTCATACATGAAAGCATACATACATACATACACACACATGCGCACACACACACACACACACATATAGAGAGAGAGAGATACATACATACATACATACATACATACATACATACATACATATATATATATATATATATATATATATATATATATATATATATATATATATATATATATATATATATACCTACATACATACATATATACATACATACATACAAACATATATAGGTGTTTGTGTGTGTGTGTATGCATACATATATATGTATATGTTGAACATGTCGAATAACTAAGAGGGGATGAATCAGTTATTCCCACACACTTTACACAAATTTTTCTCTATTGGTAAATTATTAAATATCAAAAATAAAAACTTATGAATTATCGGTTAAGAACATAAAACATCCATAGGAAATGTAAACATGTAAACATGGGAACACCAACAAAAAGAACCCAAAGATTTACCTGAAAAACCCAAACTAGGGAAAACCATGTAGAAGCTAATTCTCATTAACTATAAACACCGATGATTTGTACAAAGACTCACTATCAATTGTGCTCATTGCGGGTAAGGCTCACTATCAGTCAAGCTAACTACCCTTAAATATGAAAAAGGATAACTGCCAATACAAAGAGGCTCACTTCCAAAGTATTTGAAATAAAAGTGAATCCACCACCAAGATAATTGTCACCAATAGTCTATCACGCACAGGATCAACATCATAAATATCTCTAGAAACATATTCGCAATCACTTCGCATACAATAAAAACATAAGCTCCTCTAGAAAAAAGAATCATCACCCTTTTTATACTGCTTGATGTCATTAATCATGTCGGCCAAATATAATTTGAAATAGGTCACACCAAGACATTCCCACAATGGCAAGGAATGAAATATGGACCACCTCGACCAATACAACTTGCCTCGCATATTCCAACACACAACATCATCTCCAAATCCATTAGTTCCAACAAGAACAATGAACACATTACATAACAACAGTTGGGACCTAAACACAAATGAACACACTCCAAATAGGATCGAACCCAAACAAATGACCCATCAAATGTTGCACAAAAATGTAGAACCAACACCAAGAAAGAATAAGGATGGATAACTAAAGCATGTCTATCAGTGAAAACTTCTACCAAGGCACACAAATTGTTGGTACAACTATCGATACCGTGAAGACTATCGATACACAACAATCGATACAATCAAAACATGAAAATGCAAAGGATATGTTGACATCAATGACAACCATTAATGAAAAAAACATGAATAGAATAATCTTTATATTCTAAAAGTCTCCCCTTTTGTCACTGGTCACAAAATTTATCAATAACAAATTAAATAACTCCAAATGATATCAACATCAAAGTTTATAGCTCTCCAACTTTCTAAATTTCTCCCCCTTTGACAACAATGACAAAGGGCTAGAGTCCCTCTGAAAATATCAATCTACTCCCCCTAGGAGGAATCCATTAGAAATTGATCTAGACAAGAATAGTTATGCAACATGCTAGACCAATTCACACATCGATGCATTTTATTGAATGCTAGGAAGGAGAAGAACGCCCATCTTCCCCCGTAGATACTCCAAAGTATCCTTTCACAAAGGTTTTGTGAATGTGTCTATTATCTGATCCTTTTTAGGTACATACTCAAGCTTTACTTCACCATCCAAAACCTTCTCTCTAATAAAATGATATCTGATAGCTATATGTTTTGTTCTGCAATGTTGTACTAGATTCTTTGACATGCTTATAGCATTGGTATTTTCACACATGATTAAAATTGGTTCTTTAAAAGTAACTCCTATATCCTTCAAATTTTGCTTCATCCATAATACCTGAGTATAACATGAGGATGTTGTAATATATTTTGATTTATTAGTGTATGCACCCTAAAATGGTCGCCTAGACTTTGGGCCCCCATTCAACAATTTATCAAATCCCTAAATCAATATTTTCAAATACCAACAATATCAATTATATCAATTTCCTTGATCAAATCATAATCAATTCAATATTTTCTAAAGTTTGAGTCTTATTTAATTTAAGAGAGAAAAAAATAAAAATCTTATTTAATTAAGAGAACATGCTCCCTTTTAATTAATTAAAAATCTCTTTTAATTAAATAATAAAATCACTTTATCCTAAGCCTTTATTTAATTAAAAGGAATTTCCTCCCCTTTTATTTAAATAAAAAATCCCCACTTTTCTTCTTATCCTATATTGCACAAATAAAGCATTATTCTTATTTTATAAAAATAGAAAAAGTATTTTTTGTCTCATATTGACACAAAAGTCAACTTCTATTTTCCTATTGGGGGATATTTGTGCACAAGGATCAAGCTTCTATTTTTCTCCACTGTTGATTAAGTCTTTTGCCTCTTAATCTCAATGGTCCATTTTCATCTCATTTCTCTATAAAATAAGAGCTCTCTCCTTCATTTTTATATCTTAGGTTTTTATGCTAATGTTATGCTGCAGGTTTTCTAGGTCATTTGGAGCTCTTTGAAGACATTCTTGCATTCAAGCTTTGAAGACATTATTTTTGTATTTCATTTAGCTTGTTTTCTTATATCATAGTTGCATAATCATGGCATTTTTAGTATAGATTTCCTTTATGCAATAGATTAATCTCACATAGCTTAATAGGAGGATTTGTAACACTTGTATTTTCCTTTCATAACATACTTTGCATCTTTCATTCTCATAAATTAGTTTGCATTGCATTGCATCCATATTGATTTCATTGGAGATATTGGCATTGTTTCCCTTGTCTTTGATTTGGAATCTCTCATTGTGTGGTTGACTAGCAAGGTCATGAGTTTATAGCTCTAGTTGAGAGCAATTTTACAAATCTTGCAACTCCATGCATAGAGAGCTATGGATCGATTTGTGAGGGCTCATTGTTGAGTTTTCTTGCATGTAAGGATTCATAAAAGTGTGGTCACATTTTCACCATACATTTTTTGGTGCCCACCACAGGGCAACCCACCTCTTGCATGCTGGTTTTGATTATTTTTAGAGCTAACCCTTGTGCAGATTTGTTTGGAGATGAAAAACCCTAGATTTGAAAGATTTAATTATATCTTCCAAATGGCTTGGTGTTTTGGTCTGAAAATAAAATTTTAGATTGGCGACATATTAGAGAAGCTCTAAAAAAAAAAAAAAAAATTATGGAGGTAATATCTATTTTTAATGATTTTTTCTTTTTTTTTCATAAAAAATCAATTTTTGATGCAAATCAATGTATTTTTCAAAAAAATTTACATTTCTGGAAAATTCTTGAAATTCTACAGGGGTTCCATTCATTATGTTTTTGATTTAAAGGTTGTATCATAGCTCATTTGGTCAATTTATAAAAACTAGTCTGTTTTGGTAAAATGGGTCTCTATGGCACAAATGAAGAGATTTTTCTAAAAATTTTACATTTTTGGAAAGCTCTCTATTTTTTGACAAAGGTCTCTTTTCTACATTTTGGGTTTAGGGTCCGAATTCATGTGGTATAAGTCCAATCTTGTTGACAAGGTCAAAAATTAAAATTAAAAAAATGATATTTGATGATTAGCATGCACTTATTTTTCACATAGTTCAATGCATGATGTGAGTTGTCATTTGGATTATTTTCTGGCTATTATTGCTCTTAAAAATTGATTTTCAGATCTAATCCTAAGGTTTGCATAAGTTGGATATACATTGCATATCTTATTTGCTTATTTTCTTGTCTTGTTTATTTGAAGGTGCTCTTGCTTTCATGGAAAATGCTTAAAACAAAGCGTTGGACTTGAGATACTTTGTTCCATCTCTACAACATTTGGATTTTGGGATTAAAATTGAATCTCTCATGTGTTTGGCTTGAGTGTTTACATGCTTTCATAGAACACATTTCAATTGATGCTCTTAATGGGAAATGAATGAATATACATTTACTTTCATACAAGTTTGTGTAAGTGAATGCTTGTGTTTAAACCTTAAGTAATTCTTGGTTCCAATATCAAATATCTCATTGAGTGATTGAGGGCATCGATTCATTCCTTGTTTACATAGGGAGTTAAATGCACCACTTTGTGGACTCACTCTATGTTTACTTGGAAAGTTAAATATTCCATTGTTCAACCCTTTTTCATTTGTGAGTAGTATTGATAAGAAACTTTAGATTACTTTTGATTGATCTTGTTAGCTAAATTGGGTGTTGGACTCGCTTATTTCTAATCGCCCTTTATTATCGCCCTTTGGATGCAAGGTCAGCATTCATACATAGGGGAGGGGTCTACTTGAAAAGAGCGTTAAGTGTTCCACAAAGTTTCTCCCTTTTTATGTGTTCTTGATCTCATTAGTTTTCTAACGTGTGGACTCACTTTGAGTTTGTGTGAGGAGTTAAATGGTCCACTTTTGGACTCACTTTGAGTTTGTGTGAGAAGTTAAATGTTTCACTTTTGGACTCACTTTGAGTTTGTGTGAGGAGTTAAATGTTCCACCTTGTGGACTCACTTCACATTCACTTGAAGAGTTAAATGTTCCACTTTTGGACTCGCTTCACATTCACTTGAAGAGTTAAATGTTCCACTTTTGGACTCACTTCACATTTAATTGAAGAGTTAAGTGTTCCACCTTTAGTGTTTTAAATACTTTTGATAGTGAATTACTTAATTTTATTTTTAGAAGGCCTGCTTGGGGACACACCACCTCAAGGGACGACCTTAACTCCCGTGTTCCAACAGAGTATAAATTATGGGTGGTGAATCAAAAGACACCTCTCTTGGGAATTGAGTTTGATATCACTCTTGGCTAAGCCTCAAAGAACTTTATACCTTTGAGAAGTGAAGGAGGAGATTTGGGTTACCGTCTACCCCCGGCTGTGTGATTTTGGATTCTTCTCATCTATAGATTTGGGCCTCACGTACCTTGTGTATATCGAGGACTCCTTTTAGAAAGCCACGTATATCCTTGTAGATATCTTGTTAAGGTGTTGTTGTGTTCTATGTGTCTGCTAAAACATTTTCAAGAACATACACAAGTAGAGTCTTTAGGGAAAAGAATACTAAGTCACTATCTTTGTTCATGCGCAAGGTTGCTTTGTCCCTTGCCCATTGTTTGAAGACTATTTGCTTGAATTCCCTGGTTGTTGTTCTATGTGCTTGATCATCATTGTGAAATCTTTTAAAAAATCTAATTAGAATACTGAAATTGAGTTCCATCTTGTTGTAGTGAGTTCTCCTTAGAAGCTTGGTCTTCCTTGGTGAGTCCAGATCTCAAATCCTAGGTGCTATCATGTTGCTCAACATCTCAATGAATGTTATGATATCAATTGCACAAGATGACTCTTAGTCTTCTTTTTTCTTCTCCATTTCCCATGTTCTTCTAAAGTCTTATATTCCCATGGGAGATTCTTCTTCTTCTTCTTGATTCTTTTCCTCTTACTATCTAGTCTACATTTTTCTATTCATCTATTCATTTCTTCCATCCTTGATTCCTGCTCTTCTATAACCATGAATCTTGACTATCTGGTTTTGGAACCTTTATTAAGAATAGATGATCTTGAGCTCATTGATGTATTCGAAAAGTGTTTTTCCTCCAAAATTTTCATGAGTGATGAATTTATGACAAAAATAAAAGAAAAATTGATTAAATCAGACGTCTTTGCTAGAATCATACTCATGATCTCATCCAAATATTCTTCATCTTCTAAATCTTCTCATCATTCCTCACATTCTAAATCTTATCATGATTCTTCTAAACATTATTCACATTCTTCATCTTCTAAATCTTATCATGATTTTTCTAAACACTATTCACATTCTTCATCTTCCAAATCTTATTATGACTCTTCTAAACATTATTCAAATTCCTCATTATCCAAGTCCTCTTCCTACACTAAGTCTTCAATTTCCTCTTCTTCACGATCTCATTCTTCTTCTACTTCTTTAAAAAGTCTTACTTCTCTTCACAAGACATACCATAATGAGCAATGTGATAGTCCTTATGATACCTCTTCCATGAAGAGTGACACACCCACCTATGATGACTATGATGATGGACAATGTAGTGATACCTATGATGCCTCTATTCATAAGATTCCTCCTAGTCATGTCCTTGTGCTTACTGGAAATGGGTCTTCATATTGGAAAAATCATGATGGTGATTTGTATGATTTAGATTTTGAAAGAAATTTTGATGAGTTTTGTGAACAATACCTTGATTATAATCCAACTACTATTGTTGAGGAATATAAAATGCACCGTGCTGATTTGAAACGTAAATATTATAAGAATCCTTCCTCTAAGAACATTCATGCTGAAAATAAAGATGACACTCTCAAGCAAGATCATGTTAATGTTGAACCTTTATCTTGTGATGGTTCCCTTCCATCCCCTACTTCTCCAATACTCATACATTTCCTAAAGCTTCCAAATCTTTCACAAATCCTTCATCCAATAGAAGTCCTAATACTTTTCATGCTAATCCCTATAGTTATCCTCAAGGGCTATCTCTTAAAGAAACTCAAGCTAACCTTCACTTGGCTGAAAATACTTTCAATAATGCTAAACTTAAAGAGCCTAATCCTTTATGTGCTATAATGCCTACTTCAGCTAGACCTTCACCATCTTTTCCAAAGTCTTCCATACAATCCCAACCTGCTTCCTTGTCCTTAGAAGTGGATCCATGTCAAGAGGACTCTAAAAATGATAAAGAAAAGAACATAAAGAAAGATCAAGATCAAGAATCCTCCATGTCATCCAATTCTTTTCATGATGTCTCTCATTCATTTCATAGTTCTTTCAATCCTTTATGCCCTTTTTCATTCATTCCACCATGTCTTAAGTCTTCTCCTAAGCAAGATCAAGCTACTACTCACACTGTTGAGCTTATTGATAAACAAAATAACCTTACTACACTTGCGCTTTCCAAAGATGATACTTCCATTAAGGTTATTAAAAATGGTGTTGTTACTTCTGATGTTAAGCCTATTGAAAATCAAGAAAAAAGTGATGCGCTTATGCTATCCAAAGATCCTTGTCAAGATCAAAGTATTTCATGTTCTTGTTCTATTGCTCCATGTTCACTTCCACTTTCTACTCTTCCTAAATCTTTGCAAGCTATGAACAATCCTGTCAAAGAAACTGCTCCTATTCAAGATGTCTAGGATCCTATTGAAAATTCTAATGCTCACTCTAAAGATGCTGATATCCTTGGTTGTGATATAGATGCTGATGAACTTATTGATTATCCTTTTGCATCTTCCACTTCCATCCTTGGACCTCTTCCATCGCTGCTAAGGGCTTCATGTCTTCCTTCCATCTTGGGTCCTTATATCCCTTCACTTTCCCCTCCTAATTCTCCTAATTCGTCATCCATTTTGGGCCCTTATGTCCCTCCATCTCCTATCTTTCCTCAAGATCAACATAGATGCATACCCTTGAATTATTTTCATCCACCCACCCATCTAAACCAGTCATATCCTCCTTCCACAAGCACCAAGTCTTTTGGAAGTAACTTGAATGTTCAATACAAGAAAAAGAAGTAATACAAGAATCCATAAAAAAAAAAGATCGCCATGTCCCCTCTAATCAACATGGATATATAAAGTCAAAAGAGATATCTAAGAAGAAAACTACAAGACAAGTATGGGTTCCAAAATCCATCATTGAAGATATTCTCTCTAAATCATCAAAAAGAAATGAAAAGCCTAAGGCTATATGGATTCCAAAATCTCTCTTGAAAGAGTCTCATGTTAAACAAAAAGTAAAGTTGACATTCAAGCTTCCAAAGGCTTCCACTTCATCTCCTTCCAAAAATATTCTTCAATTCCATGTACCTAAACCACAACCTCTACTAAACATTCACCATATTCCTTCACGTATTCTTTCACTCACGTTTCCTCCATCCTCTTGCCACCCTTCAAGGTGTGTGTTGACATTGATCTTGCTTTCCTTTCCATCTACCCTTTCACAATCCTTCCATTCATTATCCTTCTACCTTCTATCTTTTTTCCTCATTTGCCTATTCCTCCTATCTTCTAACCTCACTCGCTTTACATAAAACTTTATCCTTCATTTTTCTCTTCCATCTTCCTTTCCTTGTCAGCATTTTTGAGCATATCATTTTGAATCCTTGGCATATCATGGTTTATCCTTTCAAGGAGCATTATCTAAAAAAATTTCCTTCTTCCAAAAATAAAAATAAAAAAAATAAAATGAAAAAATGAAAAAATGAAAAAAATGAAAAAAATGAAAAAAAATTGAAAAGGTGCCATGGTGAAAATCTGGAAACAGGCACCTTGGTAGCAAAAGTAAAGAGAAATAAATTCATCCTATGGTGAAAACCACTCCCTTGTGGCACCTTGGATAAGTACCATGATGAAAACTTGGCAATCAGGCATCATGCGTAGTTCTTCTACATATTTCATCTATTTCATCTTCACTTTTTGATCTTGACAATGTTGACCTATGCACGAATATTTGGCTATCTTGTGAGCTATCTTATGATGATCTTATTTTAATTTCATTCATGTTTTCCTCCATTCATTCTAGCCTTTCTCTATCTTTTTCCCCCTTGGTCTTGATCTAATAAAAAGAGTAAAATATGATGCTATGAAGCCTCTTGACATGTCTACTCCTTTGGACTGCATCCTTTCTTCTTTTGCAGTGCGCTTTTGTGACTTATCCTATGCTAGCCTTTCATTACTTATCCAAATGTGCTTTACATGACATTTTTATTTCCCTAGCTTGGGTACTCTTGAGGAGTTTGACCTTGAGGATTTCTTCCTTCCGTTCACCTTCATTCTCCTTTCCTCCATCTCATCCACTAGCTTGCTAATCCCTCTTGTTCTCCACCTTCCTAGACATTGGGACTACATGATGTGATCTTGCTTAAAGAGTTTGATGCCCATTTTGTCTAGGGGCATTCTTTGTACATATTTTATGATCTTGAAAAAATGCCAAAAAAATTCATATATGATGTTGAAAAAATCTTAAAAAGCATATACAGTCTTGAAAAAATACAAAAAAATAAAAAAATGCAAAAAGTTCAAAAAAATAGAAAAAGTGCCTTGGTGAAAACCTGGAAACAGGCGCCTTGGTAGCAAAAATATAAAAAAATCAAACAAATGCAAAAATTCAAAAAAATAGAAAAAGTGCCTTGGTGAAAACCTGGAAACAAGCGCCTTGGTAGCAAAAATGAAAAAAATGAAAAAAATCTCCAAGTGGTGAAAACTTAGAAACAGGCACTACTTGAGGCCTTTGCACTCCTATTTGTTAGCATGCGTCCTCGACACTGAACCTTTCTCCATCATGCCTTGACCTTATTTGACGTGGTCTGGAATTGGTATTTATTTTTGTCTAGGGGGCATACCTGTTTGCATAGGTCCTTTAGATGCGTTTGTCTCTTGGGGCATTTCACAAATCGGTGTTTTTCAACACCACCCCAAATAGTGTTTCTCAACACTACCCTTGCATCGAGTGTTTCTTAACACTTATCAGATGTCTTACCCAACAGTCTAGTATGATGTGACATTGCTCATTTTCAAATGTGATACTCAGAGTTTGACTCTATGACCAACACACACGCACTTAGACAATCAACTCACTTGAGATATGTTGACTTTATTTTTCTTTTTGTGCTTTCTATGAGGATTTCTTTGATGAGTGGTCTCTCTCTGAGAAGTTTTTGATGATGCATAGCTAGAAGACTAAGGGTATGAGAACATGTTTTATTTTTTTATCTGCTTGTGGGTATATTTTGTTGGTCCTAACTGTCATGAGCATTTATGCTGGTCTTACTTAACACTATAGATTGATAAGGTATTATCCTTGACTATTTTGCAAGTGCATGCTTCTAGTTATCCTGACTTTCATGTGTCTTGATACAAGCATAATCTCGCCATATCAAACTTAGGTAATCTCACTGCATTAGTCATCTTGACCTCCATGTCTTTGATGCCTAGGTGGGATTTCCACATTTCTATCTGATAAAGATCATATTCATATCCACATAGTTATGCTAGTGTGCATTGTATAATCTTATGACGCTACCAATAATGCTCGACGATGATTATTAGATGTCTATAGGCGTTGTGACCTTGCAAGTCAACCACTTTCATAGTAGCTTGCATTCTTAGGTTCATCATAGTTTAGTTTTTGCATCTTGCATATGGAGAGAGATCTCATTTTTATCATCTACGGACTAGTTGGTCAACTGTGCTCATTTTCCGATTCTTCTTGATCATATCTTTCATTTTTTATCTTTCATATCACATCATTTTCTATCCATTTTCAGACTTGAAATCAAAATCTGAGTCACGTTTCCAAGCTTTCTCATTCTTCTACGTAGTTGACAAACCTTTTGAGGCATAATTCTTCGATCTTTGATGGAATTTCTTCCTTTCCATGTCTTCCAAACTTCTAGTCTTTCATTCACCCCTTTTGCTTCCTCTCTCTGAGGTTTGACTTAATCTTTATCCTATATCTTTCCCAGTCAACTCTAGTCGACTTGGGGCATATCTTCATTGTTTGATGGTTATCCTATCATGCTCCATCCTTTGATTATGATTTATTGTGACTTGATCAAGTTTATCAATTTGTTGTTCTCCTCTATCTGATTTCGATTTTGATTCCGAGGGGGTAGTACCTATCAGCTTTAATCTTTGATTCAGCTTTATCATTCAGCTCAGCTTGAGATTCTTATTTTTAGACTTGATTATCACCTAGCAGCGATGGTGGTGATTTTGTCTTTCAATTTTTATCTCCTATTTTTTAGACTTGATTATTGCCTATTAGCGACGGTGATAGTTTTGTCTAAGGCTTGATTTGCACCTAGCAATGACAGTGTTGGTCTTGTCTTTCAGCTGTTGTTTATGCTTGTCCTGATGTGTTCCCAAAATGAACACACATCTGGGTTGTTTTTTGATCCCAAATTGATATCATGTTTTAATTCTTCTTTGACTGTATGTGATCCCAAATCAATCTCACATTAGTCAAATAGGGGCAAATGTATGCACCCTAAAATGGTCGCCTAGACTTTGGGCCCCCATTCAACAATTTATCAAATCCCTGAATCAATATTTTCAAATATCAACAATATCAATTATAGCAATTTCCTTGATCAAATCATAATCAATTCAATATTTCCTAAGGTTTGAGCCTTATTTAATTTAAAAGAGAAAAAAATAAAAATCTTATTTAATTAAGAGAACATGCTCCTTTTTAATTAATTAAAAATCTCTTTTAATTAAATAATAAAATCACTTTATCCTAAGCCTTTATTTAATTAAAAAGAATTTCCTCCCTTTATATTTAAATAAAAAATCTTCACTTTTCTTCTTATCCTATGTTGCACAAATAAAGCATTATTCTTATTTTATAAAAAGAGAAAAAGTACTTTTTGTCTCATATGGACACAAAAGTCAACTCCTATTTTTCTATTGGAGGATATTTGTGCAAAAGGATCAAGCTTCTATTTTTCTCCACCGTTGATTAAGTATTTTGCCTCTTAATCTCAATGGTCCATTTTCATCTCATTTCTCTATAAAAGAAGAGCTCTCTCCTTCATTTTCATATCTTAAGTTTTTATGCTAATGTTATGCTGCAGGTTTTCTAGGTCATTTAGAGCTCTTTGAAGACATTCTTGCATTCAAGCTTTGAAGACATTGTTGTTGCATTTCATTTAGCTTGTTTTCTTACATCATAGTTGAATAATCATGGCATTTTTAGTATAAATTTCCTTTATGCAATAGATTAATCTCACATAGCTTAATAGGAGGATTTGTAACACTTGTATTTTCCTTTCATAGCATAGCTTGCATCTTTCATTCTCATAGATTAGTTTGCATTGCATTGCATCCATATTGATTTCATTGGAGATATTGGCATTGTTTCCCTTGTTTTTGATTTGAAATCTCTCATTGTGTGGTTGACTAGCAAGGTCATGAGTTTATAGCTCTAGCTGAGAGCAATTTTACAAATCTTGCAACTCCATGCATAGAGAGCTATGGATCGATTTGTGAGGGCTCATTGTTGAGTTTTATTGCATGTAAGGATTCATAGAAGTGTGGTCACATTTTCACCATATAATTAGTTGATAAATTTATATAATCTTGTTTCTTGCTTGACCAAGCAACTAATTGGGAGCCAAAAAAATAAGCTCTACCACTAGTACTTCTTCGATTATCCAAACATCCTGCCCAATTTGCATAGGAATAATTTTTCTCTATGAAATATGGACCTTTTGGATACCACAAGCCAAACTCTTCTATTCTTGTTTCAAATAGCTAAATATCCTTTTCACCACCATAACATGTGATTCTTTCATTTCTTGCTTAAATCTGGTTGCAGGCATACTGCATACATAATATCTAGTCTAGTAGAAATCAAGTACAATAATCCACCAATCATTGAACTATGTTTACTTGCATCTTTTTTTGATGACCCATCTTCCTTAGTTAAATTACAACTAGTAACAATTGGAGTACATGTCAGTTTGGAATTTTCAACCCAAACTTCTTTAACAATTCCTTGACATACTTGGAATAAGAAATGAAAATGCCTTTTTTGCTATGATTTATTTGCAATCCAAGAAATAAATTCAACTCTCCTATCATAGATATCTTAAACTCTTTCTACATCTCTTCTACAAATCTTTTGAATAAATCATCATTCCCTACAAAAATAATATTTTCAACATACACAACAACAATCAAGATCTGATCCACATCTTTCTTGTATTACAATTTTTTGTTGAAACAACCTTTTTGAAACTCTCATCCAATCAAATATCTATCTAATTTTCTATACCAAGCTCTCAGTGCATGCTTCAAATTACCATACAATGTCTTCTTTAATCTGCATACTGCTTCTAGTTCTTCTTCTGATTTGAAACCTTCCAATTTCTCAATGTAAATTTCTTCCTTCAACTCTCCATTCAAAAATACTAACTTCACATCCATCTAATAAACTTTAAATCCTCATGTACTACAAATGCAAAAAATATTCTAATATCCTCCATCTGAGCAACAAGAGCATATGTCTCCTCAAATTCAGTTCCCTCAATCTAAGTATAACCTTTTCAAACTATCATTTCCTTATTTATTATCACTTTACCATTTTCATCTAATTTTTTTTGATACACCCACTTAGTACCAATCATATTCTTATCTATCAGCCTGGGAACAAGTTCCTAGGTCTAATTCTTCTCAATATTATCAATTTCTTCATTACATTTACCCAATTTGGATTATTTATTCTTCTTCTACATATTCAGGTTCTGAAAGTAGGCACAACAAGGCATGGTCTTGTGTTGTGCTACTTCTGATAACAACTCCTCTATTATTATCACTAATAATTTGATTCTCAAACTGATTTCTCTTTACATACCTTGGTTTCTTAGCTATAGATGTCAGTGTCGGTTGAGTCTCCTTCTCTTCTTTCTTTTTTTATTTTCCTTTGTCCTCTATATCAATTCATAATCAATATGTCTCTCAGATGTCTTCTGAAAATCATCATTGATCTTCACATTCATACTTCCCACAATTTTGTTTTTCCTTTTGTTGTAACACCGATAAGCCTTTCTTCTTGTAGAGTACAACAAAAATATATCTTCATCTTCTCTGTTGTTGAATTTTTTGAGATTATCTTCATCTTTTCAAATGTAACATTTTGTTCAAAAGATTTTGAAGTACTTAATTGTATGTTATCTTCCATGCCATAACTCACATGATGTATTTCCATATTTCTTTTGGTACAAATTTTTTTGCATTGTATACACAATAGTATGTATTGCTTCTCTCCAATAGATTTATAGTAAACTTTCTTCCTTCAACATTGTTCTTGTTGCCTCCTTAATTTTCTGGTTCATCCTTTCCACTACACCATGCTTCTATGATGTTCTAGCCACTAAAAACTATCTCTTAATACCATATTTTTTACAGTAATTTTCAACACATCAGAAGTAAAATCTCCTCCTTTATCATATATTAAATATTTAATCCTTCTACCACATTAATTTTCAACTCTAGCCTTGAATATTTTTAATTTCTCAAATGCTTCTGACTTTTCTCTAAGAAATACAAGCAAAGTCAATCTTGAATAATCACCAATGAAAAGTATAAAGTATCTCTCATCTTGAAAACTTCTTCTTTTGTAGGACCCCAAATATCAATGTGCACTAACTCCAGTAAACCGGTAGATGAATAATATTTTTCCTTGAATGATTCTCTTCTCTGTATTCCTTCCTGACATTCTTTACAAATCACATTATCTATTTGTTATAGCCTAGGTAAGTTTCTCATTGCTCGAGATGAACTTATTCTTACCAAATTATGAAATTGATGTGACAAATCCTCTAGTGCCAAAGCCATTTTCCATTGGTCTATGATAGAAAAAAACATCCTTCTAAATCTCCTTCAAGCTGGTACATGTTCCTTCCCGTCCTTTTTCCAACTGCAATCACATTTCTAGATCTCTTCCTAATTTCACATCATTCATTCTTGAAAATAACATCATATATATTCTCATGCATATATCCAACACTCAATAGATTGTGATATAAACCCTTCACATAATATAAATTATTAGCTAGTGTTATTATTTCCGTCAAAAGTAATAGACACTCTATCAACAATGTAAGCATCCTTATCATCAGCAAATCTAACAGGACCACCATCATATTTGTCAAGTGAAATAAATTTACTCTTATCTCCAGTCATATGATGACAACAATCACTATCAATTAACCATTCATTTCTTTCTTCTAACATATAAATCAGTTTCAACATCATCATCAACCTCAACACAAATGTTAGAAATATCAATTTCCTATTTCTTATCCTCTTCAGCATAAAACAAACAATCTTCTGTTTCTAACTCATCATCTGAAATACTATCATCTTCATTCACATAGTAAGACTTCTTATTGAAATTCTTAAATTTATGTCTAGGACCCTTATGTGGACATCTAGTAGCTAAATGACCAATTTTACCACATCTTAAACATTTCAGAGGTAATATACCTTTGTACTTTCTGGTACCTTTCTTCAGTCTTCTTATAAAGTTCACTTCAAATTCTTCTTCATCATCACCATCAGGATCTTCATCTAATTTAGTTTTCTTGAATGTCATTTATGATCTTCTCTTCTCTCTCCCAAACTTCCTTAGCTCAAATATGGTTAGGGTGTCAAATAATTATTCTTTAGTGAACTTCTTTGGATCATACACCTCCTCAATTGTCGAGATCTTAGCACTATAACTCTACGGTAATGTCATCAAGATCTTTTTCATGGAATCTTCATCGATAATAGTGCCTCCTTGGCTCTTTACTTCATTCACCACATTCTCAACTCTCTAAAAATAACTTTGAATATCCTCACCATCTGCCATTCTCAAATTCTTATAGTGTCTCTTAGTTGTAAGCTTCCTAGATAACTTAACCATATCATTTTCTTCATATATTTCTTTCAAATTTTCCCAAACTTCATAAGCACTCTTCAAATAAATAACTTCAACCAATTTATTCTTTGATAAATAACTAGTGATAGCATACCTTTATTTTTCATTCTCCTCATATGCCTTGATCTCATCTAGCTTTTTAAGCCCATTTTGAGGATATACATACTTTGTCTCCACATGCTTCCAAATCTTGTAACCAACCAAAAAAAATAACCTTTCATTTGATCTTTCCATGAGATGTAGTATGAACCATCAAATGTAGGAATGTTCAATTTATGCACCATCAGATATTCCTCAAGTGGTTAAGCTCCTCACTGAGGAACCAAGCTTTGTTATCAATTGTTGAATAGGTGAATAATTGAGAGTGGGGTTGAATCAATTATTCCCACACACTTTACAAAAAAATTTCTTTGTTGGTAAACTATTAAGCATCAACAATAACAACTTTTGATTTATTAGTTAAGCACATAAAACATCCACAGGAAATGTAAACATGTAAACACAGGAATAATGACACAGAGAACACCAAGATTTATGTGGAAAACCCAAACTGGGAAAAATCACAAAGAAGCTAACTCTTACAAATGTAAACACCAGTTAAGGTGATTTGTACAAAGGCACACTGTCGATTGTGCTCACTACAAGTAAGTCTCACTATCAATCGGGATAACTACCCTTAAATATGAAAAAGGCTCACTACCAAAACAAAGAGGCTCACTGCCAAAGTATTTGAAATAAAATTGAATCCACCACTAAGGTTACTATCACCAACACTCTGTCACACACATGATCAACAACATAAAGATCTCCAAAAATAGATTCCCAATCACTTCACATACAAACAAAACATAAGCCCCCTGAGCAACAAGAATCCCCGCCCTTCTTATACTACTTGATGCCATC
The DNA here is from genome assembly GCA_027943335.1 of Chamaecyparis obtusa. Lineage (NCBI taxonomy): Eukaryota > Viridiplantae > Streptophyta > Pinopsida > Cupressales > Cupressaceae > Chamaecyparis > Chamaecyparis obtusa. The sequence continues at coordinate 1,036,443 of BSBK01000041.1, forward strand.
AACCATGTCAACTAAATGCAATTTGAAATAGGTTGCACCATGACATTCTCGAGGTGGTAAGGAATAAAATGTAGACCACCTCAACCAATACAACTTGCCTCGCATATGCCAACACGTAATATCATCTCTAAAGCCATTGGTTACAATAGACATCATGAACACGTTACATAAAAAAAACTAGGATTGAAACACAAATGAACACACTTAAATAGGATCAACTCCAAATAATGGATCCACCAAATGTTGCACAAAAACGTAGAACAAACTATAGACACCTAAAATTGTCCTAACAATAACCCTTATCCTAGCCAATTAAATAAATATTTATTATTTACTTAATTTTAGCCTTATTCTACCTTAATTAAATAAATTCACGTGTATTTAATTACACTCCTCTTTATCCCATCATTGATTAAATAAATTTAAATTTATTTAATTTTATCCTATTCTATTTCCCCTCATCCTAATCCTCCACTTAATTAAGTAAATGATCTTGTTTACTTAATTAGTCCCCTTTTAACCCACTTGGAATTAAATATTAAATTTAATTCTATTTGAGCACATGGCTCCTAACTTTAACCCTCACTTAATCTCACTTCTCTAACCTAACCCATCCTTCTAACCCAAGTCAACCCAATTTCCCACTAATTAATCCTAATCTTCCACCTAATCAATCTCTAATCATTTGCACATCCTTAATCTAAGGATTAAGGAATCATAACCCAAACCCAAGTCACATGTGACTCTTACTCACTCTTACACACTTGTCTCCCACATGTCATTGACATGTCACTTTCCAAACCTTGGTTCTCTCTTTCTCTTCCACCTTTTGACCCATGTCATTGACATGTCATTTCACAAAGTTGCTCACACATGTGTGAGCAACCTTGGTTCTCCCATCCTCTTACATCTCTTGACCTTTGTCATTGAGCCATCACTTTCTCAAGTTTCTCACATGTGTGAGAAACTTTGGCTCTCTTACACCCTCTTAAACCCTCTTACATATTGTCATGGACATGTCATTTTCAAAGGTTTCTCACACATGTGTGAGAATATTTTCCCTTTTGAATGGTCAAACCCTAATCCACATGTCATCTACATGGTATCTACTTGTCCTCCACCTCATGGACACCTAATTGATCCTAAAAAATCCTATCCCTTCAGCCAAATTCGAATCTCAACCATCCATTTCCCTCAAATTCCTATAAATTGAGATCTTTTCTCCTCATTCAACAAGCCTTTTTCACACATTGTCATGCTGCAGGATTTGTGAGCAACCACATACCCTTAACAACAACATCAAACATATTTTCTTCATTTCATATTGGGAGGTTTGCATTGCTTTCATGTTAAATAGATTAAGTTAGTTTCTTAATTTTATTCATCACATTTACATGCTTGCTTTCCATATTTATTTGAGGTTTGCATGAATATGTAGGAATGAACTTAGTTTAAGTTTATTTCTTTATATCATTTTTATGCAATACATTTTGGCACGCCCGGTGGGACCCACTTCATGGGTTCTTTTATAAACTAACTTTCTAATATGTATTCTTTTGAGTGTTTCTGTAAGTTTTGAGCTTGTAGGTGGAAGGAGCTACTGGAAGTCAAACTTCTACAAAGACCCTCGAATCAAGCCAACAAGCTTAGGGTTGCATTTAGGAGTGCCAAGAAAGGAGTTTTGATATATTACTCCCTATACTTTCTCCATTTCTCTAATTTTAAATTTTAGGAAATATATGTATTATATATGTCTTAAAAAAAAAGATCTCTTTTAGTGTTGTTTTATTTTCCTAATAATTTTAAAATCATTATTTTTCTATTTGTTGAAAATATATTTTAATATATATACAAAGGAAATATATATATTATATATATATATATATATTCAGTTTATATATATTAAAATATTTTAAAAAAATAGTACAAATATATATATATATATATATATATATATATATATATATATATATATATATATATATATATATATATATATATATATATATATATATATATATATATATATATATCTATATATCTATATATCTATATATATATATATATATATATATAGATATATATATTAATAAAAAAATTTAAAAAATTTAAAAAAATTTCCCAGCAAGAATGTGATAACACAACCTGTACGTGGGACTGTGCTACCACAGGCCCTTATGGGACTGTGATATCACAGCCTCCGTGGGACTGTGATATCACAGCCTCTGTGAGACTATGATACCACAGTCCATGCGGGACTGTGTATTCACACAGACCCCCACCTCCCTTCGTAACAAATAAAAGAAAAAATAGTAAAATTTTAAAATCCCCAAAAAAAAAAAAAAAACAACGTGCATTTTAATTTTAATTTTATTTTTATTTTTAATAAAAATTGCAATCTATTTTTATTATTTTAATTGTCAATTTTGGAAATGAGTGCTTAATTTTTTTTCTTTTTTTTGCAGGCTCTTAGCTCTTGGTCATATGGGTGACCAGGGGCTCTGCTAAAATCTCATCCCCTTGTCCTCTAGCCTGTGGTCATGTGGGACCCAGAGGCTAATTGTCAAAGGGACTTAACTTAGTCCCTTATTTTCCTTGCAATCCATAAGAGGGCAATTTCACAAAAACATTAATAACTTCCACATACGAGCTCTGTTTTAGATGATTTAAAAGGTGCCAGAAAGCTGATTCAGCCCTCTATCCAGATCTATAAACTATTTTATCAAATTCCTCTTCAAACATTAGGTGCATGCGTTCAAAGTCAGCCTTACTTGGTAGTCTTAAAATGATCATAACTCTTGCATATGAAAGCGCTTTTCAGTGATTTTTTTTTATAAAAATTATTATAAAAATGAAAGGAATCTGATTTTGCAATAATTTTTAGCCTTATACATTCTATTGAAGTGTTTTCCATAGATTTTCAAATTGAGGTTAAAATTAACCTTCACATTGGATTTGGAATTAAAAAAAACAAGTGTCTTTTAAACCCCAAGGCCACGTACATATTCTCTCCTCTCACACCCTTGGGTGATCTTGATTGCAGAAGAAATACATGGTCTTGTTTTCTTTTTAGGAGGCCTACTTGGGGATTTGATCACCTTAAGGGATGACCTCAACTCCCATGTTTAGGTGGAGTATAAATATTGGGAGGTGAATCCAAAGAAACCTCTCTTGGAAGTATAATTTTTTCACTCTTGGCTAAGCCCCAAAGAACTTTATACCTTTGGGAAGTGAAGGTGGAGATTTAGGTTACCATCTCCTCCTGGCTATGTGACAATATTCTCTTTCATCTATAGATTTGGGCCTCATGTACCTTGTGTATATTGAGGACATTCCCCTAGTTGAGCTTGTATATCCTAGTTGAAGCCTCAATAGGATTGTTGGTGTGTTTGATGCTCTTGAATGTTTAAAACCTTCCCCATTTGTAGCCGAAAGGGGACACACCATCTGAATTAATCCTTAGCAATTGTTCTTGTCTATAATTTAATTTGTTTACTTTGCATTTTAAAATCAAAAATCCAAAAATATCAAAAACTTCAAAATCAAAAAAAAATATAAAGTTTGAAAACTCAAAAAATCAAAAAAAATCAAAATCATTTAAAAAACAACAAAAACATTTTGTTAAGTTGGTTTTCTTTAGTCAAGCTTTCCACATCATATCCACATCACTTCTTCCATCTATCGACTTCATCAACTTTTTCATACTTCTTATCCTTATCAACTTCTTAATCATTCCAACTCATTCCTCCAATTCTAATCTCTCCTAATCATCCTTAATCATTCCTCTATTCTAATCATCCTAGTCATCACCTCTTAATCATCTTCCTTCTTAATCATTCCCATCATCCTAATCAATTCTCCCAAGTCACTCCTATTCCTAATCATCCTACTCACTTCTTCCAAGTCATTCCTATTATATTCTAATCATCCTAATCACTTCTTCTAATCATCCTAATCACTTCTTCCAAGTCCTTCCTATTCTATTATAATCCTCCTAATCGCTTCTTCTAGGTCAAATTTATCATTCTTCATAATCATTCTAATAATTCTTCTAATTCATCTTTATCCTCTTCTAATTCATATTTATCCATAAATCAAATTTACTTTCTTAATCCAATTTCATCATTCATCATCCTTCTAATCTAATCACATCATTACCTTTCTAAACTAATCCCCTTTTCAACTTCATTCCAATCAAGTCCAATCCTCCACAAAATCCTATCCCACCTATCCAATCCATTCATGAACCTCCTACACCTATACTTTCATCTTGTGTTGTGAATACTAAGTATCCCATTGAAGAAAGAATATCTCAAGATTTTGGTACACCTTCTACTCCTTCCAAATCCCAAATTCCTCCATCCCAATCTAAACTTCCATATTCCCATCACTCATATTCCAAATCTATTTTGGGCCCTTATGTCCAAACCTCCATCCCCCCACCCTCCAAATCCATTTTGGCCCCTATGTCCCAAGTTCCCTCCCTTCTTCAAATCCCTCTATTTTGGGTCCTTATGTTCCCAAACCTAATCCTTCATCCCTTCCATCCATTTTAGGTCCTTACATACATTCATCTTCCATATCCAATTTCCCCTCACATCCCTAAGAAAGATCCACAAAGGCACACATTCTTGAATTTCTTTCAACATTCATCCTTCGTAATTCTCTCCATAAAATATTTAAACCATTCATCCTGGTGCACCCATACCATGGCTAATGGAAGAAATTTGGATGCCAATGTCAAAAAAATAATAAAATAAATAAAGATGCATCAAGCTAAAAATCCACACAAAAATTAAAGGATTAACATGTCCCATCTAAAAGACATGTTCAAGAAAAGAAAAATATGATCTAAAAGGATGAAAAGTTCAAAAGGCCACAAAGGCCCCAAATTAAACAAATTCAAAAATCATGTGGATTCCTCGGCTACTCAATGAAAAAAATGCATCGCAAAGACAAATCCACATTGGCATCCAACCTATCTAATCCAAAAGCTTCCTCCACTCCTAAGTCTTCTAATCCTCCCTCCAAAAATCCTCTACTTTCCAACTTCATTACCTCCATCTATTTTGGGTCCCTATATCCCAAATCCACCTTTTTTCCTCCATATCCTCCAAAATATCCTCCTCCACCTCTCCACCACCCTTCAAGGTGTGTGCCAATGGTGATCTTTTCATCTCTCACGTCCATTTATGTACAAGTATTCCATCCTCTCATCCATTATTCCCAATCCTTCCATACTCATCCCCTCCTTTCATCCAATATTTTGCACAAGTCCCCATTCTCCTTCCCCTAGTCCATTTCCTCTACCATCTAATCATCCTACCAATATCTATAAGAAAATATCCAAAATTCCTTGATACAAAACACAGAGTGCAATATCATGACACTCGATGCTTGAGTCCTTCCCTCCATCTTCCTATCACATATCTATTGTCTTATAAAGTTCACCTCTTCCTTCCATTCACTTATCCTCATCCCCTTGTACCCTACACTTGCAGGAAAGTTGCATCCATCCTATGCTACCATATATGTCTTCCATTTTTCATATCCACCATCCATCCTTTGGTCTAAGTCCATCCTTATCCTTTATTATCTTTGATCTTGACTATCCTATTTATTTCATCCATCCATGTACACCATCTATTTTCCTTACTGGTTATCCATATCCTCTTCATTATCCTACATACGTCCATTCACTTGTATGTATTTGGTCTTGACATCCTATCCATATCCTCCATCTCATAATCCTTTTCATATTCATTTCCTCCATCTTCCATTCATAATCCTATAATGCTCCATCCTCCTTTCCATGCCTTTGATCTTGATTATCCCATGCATTCCCTTAATCCCATTGTATGCTTCTATCCACATCCTCCCTACATTATACATTGTCAATTTCCATCTATATCCTCCTTATCATTATCCTCTTTCTTATTCATACCCCTCATCCTATCCATCCACCTCCCACTTTCATCTGTTTTCCTTCATAAACCTAGATGCACCAAATCACACACAAACCAGAATGATATCCGTGCATGCTTTGGCACATACCTTCCTTCATTCCCTCCATGCATACTCATACCCATCACATTAATTTCATATATCCTTTACCCACCATCTCCCCGTTCCTTCTCCTACCTCTCATGTGGGGAATTTCACTCCTTTTCCATATCATCCTTGAATCCTCATCTCCTTTTTCCCCACCTTTCCATCCCCCATAGCCTATCACTATCCATTCCCTCAATCCACCTTCCATCCATAAACTATATTCATCCCCCTTTCCTCTACCATTCCTTGGTTCTCCCTTGTCATTGGTCCTGATCCATTCAATCCTCTTATCCCTCTTCCAACTTCCCCCCATAACATCCATTTTTCCTTTCCCTCTCATGTCTAATCCATTTCTCTTTCTCCTATTTCATCCACTTCCTTTATCTTCTAATTCTTCCTATCCAATTCCTTTATCTTCTAATTCCACTAAATCACATTCACCTATCTTCTAATCTAATCAATTTACCTTCTTCCCATCCATTCACTTTAATTCCTCTACTCTCATCATATCCTCACCTTTTCCCTTCTTCCTATATTATTTTGTCTACTTCATTTCTCCTCCAATCTAATCCTTTCTAATTCATTTATCTTCTAATCATCTCAATTTCCTTCCTTCCTATCCTCTTCACTCCAATTCTTTTCTACTCCTATTCTCTTATCCAAATCTTCCATTCTATCCAATCCATTCATCCATAAATAAAAAAATCCATAAAATAAAATAAAAATCCCAAACTCGTCCAATCAAGTGCAATCAATACTAATCCAATTAATCCAATCTTGTAATCTTGTACATCAATCCTTAATCAACCCATCATCTTGACTTGACTCAGCTGATAATCTATTGAAATATTTCAATCAAATCATCATCATGGGATGTATCCTTCCCAAATCCTTTGGATGTGCATTGTTCTTATTGTTAACTTTTCCATCCTCAATCAATCATCATCAATCAATCCATCAATTGGTTTTCAGCTTGAGTAGGGGCAAAATTTTAGTTTGCATTTGGTTTGTTGTGCATGCTTACTTGTTGCTTGTCTGTGTTAGAATTTTTTTCATTTATCATGGTCTTTGCCTCCTATTTTCACAATGGAATCACTATCTTCCATATCCTGGTGTCATAGGCATATGATTGCATTTGACCTTTTTTATCATGTATTGGACACACTGTCATCTTGGTTCCCCATACCTTGGTGCATAGTGTTTAGTACAATATCAAACTTATATTGCTGACACCATTACAGCATGACTTTATCTATTCTTCCTTCATCATCCATATCCTTTTCCCCTTCCTTCCATACCCCTATCCATTTTGAGAGCACACCCATGTTCTCTAAACTTGCATGTCCTCTCGAGGGGCATACGAATCCCTCCTTGTCATCCTTCCATGACTAGGGCATCATGCTACTAGTCTTATCCTTTTTCCCAATATATCTTAATCTTCTTTGATCTAACATCACTTCGTGATGCTACATTAAAGAGGGGCAAAATATAGACACCTAAAATTGTCCTAACAATTACCCTTATCCTAGCCAATTAAATAAATATTTATTATTTACTTAATTTTAGCCGTATTCTACCTTAATAAAATAAATTCACATTTATTTAATTACACTCCTCTTTATCTCATCCTTGATTAAATGAATTTACATTTATTTAATTTTATCCTATTTCATTTCCCCTCATCCTAATCCTCCACTTAATTAAGTAAATGATCTTGTTTACCTAATTAATCCACTTTTAACCCACTTGGAATTAAATATTAAATTTAATTCTATTTGAGCACATGGCTCCTAACTTTAACCCTCACCTAACCTCACTTCCCTAACCTAACCCATCCTGCTAACCCAAGTCAACCCACTTTCCCACTAATTAATCCTAATCTTCCACCTAATCAATCCCTAATCATTTGCACAACCTTAATCTAGGGATTAAGGAATCCTAACCCAAACCCAAGTCACATGTGACTCTTACACACTTGTTTCCCACATGTCATTGACATGCCACTTTCCAAACCTTGGTTCTCTCTTTCTCTTCCACCTTTTCACCCATGTCATTGACATGTCATTTTCCAAAGTTGCTCACACATGTGTGAGCAACCTTGGTTCTCCCATCCTCTTACATCTCTTGACTTTGTCATTGAGCCATCACTTTCTCAAGTTTCTCACACATGTGTGAGAAATTTTGGCTCTCTTACACCCTCTTACACATTGTCATGGACATGTCATTTTCAAAGGTTTCTCACACGTGTAAGAATATTTCCCCCTTTGAATGGTCAAACCCTAATCTACATGTCATCTACATGGCATCTACTTAGCCTCCACCTCATGGCCACCTCATTGATCCTAAATAATCCTAGCCCTTCATCCAAATATGAATCTCAAGCGTCCATTTCCCTCAAATTCCTATAAATTGGGAGCTTTTCTCCTCATTCAACAAGTCTTTTTCACACATTGTCATGTTGTAGGATTTGTGAGAAACCACATACCCTCAACAACAACATCAAATATATTTTCTTCATTTCATATTGGGAGGTTTGCATTGCTTTCATGTTGAATAGATTAAGTTAGTTTCTTAATTTTATTCATCACATTTCCATGCTTTCTTTCCATATTTATTTTAGGTTTGCATGAATATGTAGGAATGAACTTAGCTTAAGTTTATTTCTTTATATCATTTTTATGCAATACACAAACACCGAGATTAGTGGTTATGAGCATAGACCACTTTTTGATACTAATGGCAACTATGGCAACAACACGCCACCTAGATCTCCTCTGAGATGAACTTTTTCTATACCTTCTTCACCTCCTAGACCACCTCCCTCTCACCATGAGGAAGAGGTTGTTGATGAGATTTCTAGCGAGGATCTTATTTCATTTGAACAAGATGAGGAATCCCAACGAAAGATGCTTAAGCTTTTAGAGCACAATGGCGACCAATATTTCCAATATATGACTTCTAGAGGATACAAGCTTCCTCCTGGCTATGATGTCAAACAAATTATCCAACAAAGAGTACCAACTAAATTGGAAGTCCTTCAGGAAGAACTACGTCAGACAAATCAATGCCTTACCCAAATGGCAATAGAAAGAGAGCCTCCAAAGGTCTCTTTTGTAGAATCAATTTGTGCTCTTCCTTTTGATAAAAGTCTATACATGGTCCCATTTCCTAGGGATATTGAGGTTCCCAAGTATGACAATTATGATGGAAATGGTGATCCTCATGACCATGTGCATCACTTTTATGCTCTTAGCATGGACTTCCTTCACAAAGACACATTTTTTCTATGATTATTCCCTCAAATCTTAAGAGGACAAGCTTTAGAATGGTTTGCAAAGTTGACACCTCCTTTGAAGACTTTTGATGAGTTGGCCATGTGCTTCACACAACACTATTCATACAATATCCAACAGCCTATCACCATGATAGATCTTGGTGCTTTGAGACAAAACCAAGGAGACTTATTTGCTACTTATTTGTAATGTTGGAGGTCATTGTATTCTCGATATCCTCATCAGTTACCCAAAAGGGAAAAGATTGACATTTTTGTCAACACTCTTGTGCCTAAGCTGTATTATGATCTAAGGAAGAAATTGTTCTCCTCTTTCAATGACATGGTTGAAAGTGCATATCAAATTGAGGATGTGGCCATTAGAAAGGGGGATATTGTTATTAATAAAGATACTAGAACCAATGGAAAAGACAAGAGCAAACCTTGGAATAGGAATAAGTATGTTGTCAATGATGGGGTTGTAGATGTCCCTAAAGCTAAAGAGCTTGTTTTCAACCTTTCTAATGCCATCTACATAGAAAAACAACAAGAAGTTTCCAACACTCAAAATGCTCCTAAGCCTCAGAATGTAGATAAGCCAAAGAAGCAATTCTGACGATGAGTCTATACCCCATTGGCTGAACCATATGATGTGATTCTTAAGACTTTGGTTGCCAATAATTATCTTACACTTCCTGAGAAAACTCATCCCTATGATCCACCAGTTAAACCTGATTGGTGGAGAGAGGATCATTACTGGCACTATCACAAAAACAAGGGACACAAGACTGACAATTGTTTCACACTTAAAGATGCTATACAAGATCTCATTAATGGAGGCACAATTCTCATAGATGGCTTAGTTAAAAACTCTAATCACTAGGCTTTCAAAGATCCTCTACCTAAGTATGACAAAGGTGAAACCTCTCAAGCACATAAGAAGAATCATGATGCTAAGATCAACTATACATATACTTTTGATTCGCCTGTGATCAACATGGTAGAGCCCGTTGAGAGTGTTCTTATGATGAGACCTCAAGATGATAATAAATTCAATCATGGTATGCCAAAGTTGGTCTTCCAAACACATGGTAGTTCATCTTCCTGAAGTGAGGCACTGAATGTTGTTACTAGGGGGCAAGCTAAACTAGTCCTTAAAACTATGCCTAATCCCAAGCCAGCCTCATCTTTCAAACCAATAGCTCCTCCAACTTTATCTAGCTATGATCTTGTCCATCAGTTGCAACGGACACCCACACATATATCTATTTTTGAGTTGCTTGAGTTATCCCCTTTGCACAAGGAGATCCTTGAAAAGGCTTTGCGTACAGCTAATGTCCCTAATGACATTGACCCAGATAGGTTCCAGGCTATGGTCAACCACATCTCATCACCTCATTATCTATCATTTTCTGTAGAATATTATGTATCTATTAGTCACCCTCATAATCTTGCCTTACACATTGAAGTTATGGTCTACCATACCCGAGTCTGCCGAGTCCTGATAGACAATGGTGCAGGGTTAAATATTGTCTCTTTCAATGTCATACAACAGTTGGGTTTGTCAAAATTTTCTATAGATCCTAAACAGAAAATTACTATAAAAGCATATGATGAAGTTGAAAGATCTTCCAAAGGTCTTGTCACGTTACCTATCCGAGTGGGCCCTGTCACAAAAGATATTATGTTCCAAGTATTGGACATCCCACTTGCTTATAACATCCTTTTGGGTCATCCTTGGATCCATGACATGAAATATGTGCCTTCTACATACCATCAGTGTGTCAAATTCCCACATAATGGAGCTAAAATTGTGATTCCCAGGGATCATTCTATTGCTATCAATACTCTTGCTGCTGCTGAAATGTTTGTTCCTCACAACAAACCCTCTAATGATCCTACTGCATCCCTGGTTTTCGCTGAGAAAACTTTTAAGATGATGAGCCTTGGTATGGGTGAATACACACTGGATTCCCTTGCTGCTATGCCTACTTCTCCTAGATCATATGGGAGACCTTCTGATAAGATGAAGCCTTTTGCTTCTGCCATGACAATTTTTGGTAATTTTGTTCAAGCATCCGTACCCCTAGAGGCAAAAAGAGAAGAACAAGCTGTTAAAGAATGGATCTATAGAGACAAAGAAGACAGTACCACTATTTCTACTCCTATTTCTCCTAAGCGCTATGGTAAAGGCTATCAATTTTTGCAACAAATGGGCTATCAAGGTCATGGACCTATAAATGATAATGGGCACATCGAGCCTTTGAGTCATACTAATGGCCGACCCTCTAAGATTACAATAGGTCTAGGATATGGTGCTGATGATGACCTCCCTACATGTTCTAGAAATGCTCCCATGATTAGTGATTTAGACATAGATGCAGATGAGTCACCACTACACACTATGGCTCAAATAGGAGATGATCTTCCTTCTACTTCACTCCTTTGGGGAGAAGAATGCATACCTACCCATGATTTAGCTGAAGCTTCTATGTCTAGTGATAATGAATTTGATCCCCACACTAGACAATGAAGAAATATTTTGTAGTTAATGCAAAGAAGTGATCTCACACATAATGATGCTGAAGCCTCTACTTCTATAGGTCCTAAACCTTCTTGGTGCAAGCATCCCAGTAGAAGTGTAACAATAGATTCAATTGAATATGAATGGGATACTCTCTCTAACAGATCTTCCACAGTGGATATGGAAGGGGATGTGGTTCATACTTATGATGACCAACCCGACATAGTTGATGAGTCTCATGTAGGGTCTGATGAGTTTAATCCATGTATTGCTTTAGTCGACCATGTTGGTCCTTCTATGACAAGTCTAGATCTTAACACTTTCGGAGCTTACCCTATAGGCTCAACCTCTCTTGTCACTAGAGATGACATCCCTCGCATAAATGCTATTGAACCAGTCACTTCATTTCATCTCACAAAATCAGATCTCATAGCTTGGTCCATCCAGGATCAACATGCCATTGAACCTGTTACTTCTTCCACCAGTGAACCAACAACAAAAAGGACTGAATCAAAAATCAAGTATCTCAATCATCAAATCAAAAGAAAAGAGAAATGGTCAAATGGCGAAAACCACATTGTGGTGGTATCTGAACCTAAAGAAAGTAGAAATAAAAACCTACTCCAAAATGATGATTATCAAATCAAAGATGACAAGCTGATTCTCTACAAAAAAAAATGGTGAACTTTTTCAAGAATTATTTCACCTCTATCATATTTCAGCACATTCCTAGAGCTAAGATCAAAGCTGCTAAAGCCTTGGTTACTTCAACATCCATTTTACAATTGAAAAATCATAAATCCCACTTCCAGTTCCTGGTGGAAGAATTACACTATCGTGCTCATAGTCCTTACACTGCCATCATATTTTCCTATCTCTATGATCATGTTATTCCTGAAATTTTAACACACAATATGAAGCACCATCTCATCCATCACACCTCACACTTTACCCTCATCTCTGGTGACTTGTATAGGAAGGGTCTAGATGGAACTCTCCTTAAGTGTCTAGAAATAGAGGATTCAAACAAAGTGCTAGTTGAAGTCCATGATGGTATATGTGGATCACACTTTAACAACCTTGCGTTAGCTTGGAAATTGCTTAGGGTTGGTTCCTATTGGTTGGGACCTTGTATTATCATAGTAGCATTTGGGTCTAACGCCTCTCAGTTATCTAGGCCAGAGGAAGAAGAACTTACCAAGCTTATCAATGTTCTACATTTGAAGAAGTGCTATGTCTGACATTCTTGAGCTCTTTGTACATATTTTATTGATCCTGAAAAAAATCCAAAAAAATTCATATATGATGCTGAAAAAATCCTAAAAAGCATAAAAAGTATTGAATAAATGAGCATCCTAGTGAAAACCTAGCAATAGGCGCTTTGATGTCTCACCAAAAAAATCAAAAAATTCAAAAATATAAAAAACAAATTTGCAAAAAGTCCTGAAAAAAATATATCAAGTGGTGAAAACCTAGAAATAGGCGTTGCTTGAGACCTTTGCACCTATGTCTATCAGTCTTGCATGGCGCTCCTCCGCTCCACTTTTTTCTTTGCCTCTCCTAGCCTGGAATTGACTCTTGTCTTAGTCTAGGGGGCATACGTTGTTCTAGCTTATCTTGGGTCTCTTTGTGCGTCCAAGTTTCTTGGGCAACTTGGTTCCAACGGTGTTTTTCAGTACCACCCCAATAGTGTTTTTCAACACTACCCTAGCGTCAAGTGTTTCTCAACACTTATCAAATGTCTTACCCACATTCTAGCAAGATATGATATTTCTCACTAGCAGATGTGACACTCAAAGATTGACTCTATGACCTACACACACGCACTTAAACACTTAACTTGCTGAGACTTATTGGACTTTCTTTCTTTGTGTGTTGTCTACGATGATTTCTTTGATGAGTTTTCTTTCCTTGATAGTTTTCGATGATGTTGAGCTAGAAGACTGGGGCATGAGGACATGTTTTATTTGCTTTCTACTTGTGGGTATATTTTGTTGATCCTAACTATCATTAGCATTTATGCTTGTTCCAATTGACATTGGGGTCTACAAGGTATTATCCTTGACTGTTTTCACAAGTTCATACTTCTAGCCATCTTGACTTTCCTTGTGTCTTGATGCAAGTATAATCTTGCTATACTAAACTTAGGGAACCTCACTACACTAGTCATCTTGACCTACATGTCTTTGATGCCTAGGTGGTATTTCCACATTTCTATCTGATATAGATCATATTCAGATTCACATAGTTATACTAGTGTGTATTGTATGATCTTGTGACACTACCAATAACGCTCAGTGATGATTATTACATGTCTATTAGCTTTGTGACCTTGCAAGTAAACCACTTTTCATAATATCTTGCATTTTTAGGTTCATGTTAGTTAGTTTTGCATCTTGCATATGGAGAGAGCTCTCCTTTCATCTTTCATGGACTTGTTGGTCAATTGTGCTCACCTTTCACTTCTTCCCGATCATATCTTTCACTTCTTTTCTTTCATATCACATCATTTTCTATTCATTTCAGGATCAAAATTGAAATCTGAGTTCACCTTGATCGTCCAAATCACATTTCTCCTTCTTCCGCGCAGTTGGCTGACCATTCGAGGCCAGATCCTTCGATCTTCACTGGGGCATCTTCATTTCTTCATCTCCATCTCTCTCACCCTTCTAGTCTTTCATTCATTTCCTTCATCTCTCTCTAAGGTCTTGATTGGGGCATATTTTCATTGCTTGATGGTTATTCTATCATTCTTCATCTCTTCAATTATGATTTCTAGTGATTTGATCATGTTGCTCTTGCTTCTGCCTTCCCTCTACCTAATTTTGATTTTGATCCCGAGGGGGCAGACACATCATATCCTATTGGCTATTCTCCAGAGCATATGCTTGACCATTCCATTTTCTCTTATCGATCTATCTTTGCGCTTGACATGTTAGTTCTCATCTTGAGTTCTGATACTACCCATCTCTTTCCTAAGTGTTTAGTACTATCGCTACCAGGCTGACCATGTAGGATTTTCTATCTCTCTGCACTTCATTCTTTGGAGTCAGATCACTATTACTTGCCTTCTTGGTTGATCTATTCTTTGACGTAATGTGTTCCCAGATCAATCACACATTAGTCAAAGAGGGGAAAATGTATACACCTAAAAATAGTCATCTAGACTATTAGCCCCTTGCTAGCATTTTTGCTAAAATCATCAATTGCTTATTCTTGATCAAATCCTAGTTTCATCATTTATTCGATTATTTTCTATGGGCTAACCATTTTATCCTAAAGTATTTATTTAATTAAAAGGAGTTTCCTCCCCTTTTAATAAATAAAAGTCCCCCTCACTTTTCCTCTTATCCTAAGTTGCACAAATAAAGCATTATTCTTATTTTATAAAAAGGGAAAAAGCACTTTTTGTCTCATATGGACACAAAAGTCAACTCTTATTTTCTCATTGGAGGATACTTGTGCACATGGATTGCTCCTCTTTGATGCTCCACCATTGATTAAATCTTTTGCCTCTTAATCTCCATGGTCCATTCCTTCTCATTTCTTATAAAAGCAGAGCTCTCTTCTTCATTCTAGAGATCCCCAACTTTTTATGCTAATGTTATGCTGCGGGTTTTCTAGGTCACTTTGGAGCTTTTGAAGATTTGGAGCATTCTTGGCTTTTGCATCTACATGTTATTCTAGTTTCATTTATCATGGTATTCATAGCTTCATATTTAGCTTATTTTCCTTTGTGTTTTAGATTAATTCATCTAGCTTAACTAGGAGGCTTTGTAATACTTGTTCTTTCATTTCCATAATTTAGCTTGCATATTCATCTTAATCTAGCTTGCATTTGCATTCTCATATTGATTCTTGAGGATATTGGCATTCTTGCCCTTGTCTTCATTTGAATCTCCCATTGCATGGTTTACTAGCAAGGTTATTGGCTTAATAGCTCTAGCTGAGATCATTATTAACACCCTTGCACTCCATGCCTAGGGAGCTCTAAATTGATTTCTCAAATTTTCCAATCTATGGATTCTCTTGGAAGCAATGATTTAGAGAAGTGCACATCTTAGTGTGTACAAAGGTAAGTGGTTTGCTCTTTTTGGTATTGAACCTACTGTAAAATCCTCCTTCCCTAAAGTGAATGTGGTCTCTACTCCTTCTAAAGGTGAGTTCTCTATTTTTATCCATGATCCCCTAATTGACTTCTCCATCTCCTTTATGGAGTTGAACCTGATTGGAAAATTTTCTAGGGGTAGACCTAACATTGAGGTAGTTAGGAAGTTTTCTAAGAGAAAATGGTTTCTCAAGGGACAAGTTGACATTGTTGCCATGTCCAAAGGCTTTTTCTCCTTTGAATTCTCAAGTATGGAGGATTTATCTAACATCCTATGTGGTGGCCCTTGGATGGTTGTACATTACTCTCTTGTGCTTCCCAACCTAGAACTCAATGAATCTTCTTTCTTTGTCTCAACTCTGATCTGGGTCAAATTCCCTGGTCTCCCTCTTGAATACTAGCATGAGGATGTTCTGGGTGGTCTGGCCATCTCTTTTGGAGAACTCATCTCTATTGATGCAATGATAGCTTCCAGGTCTAGAAGATTTTACACAGGATGTGTGTGAATATCCTTCAGATGGCTGACCTACCTCAAAGCATTGAAATCAAGTCTAAACTAGGTGTGTGGAATCAATTGGTTGAATTTGAGTCCCTTCCCTTTTCCTATTTTGTCTATAATAAATATGGCCATAGGGAAAAGGAATGCCCCCTTAAAATCCAAAAAACTAAGTAACCCCCTCCTAAAGATACTAAGAAGGTGTGGAAGGAAAAATCTTCAGCGAACCCTATTGCAACCAGCTCAAAAGACCTTGTTGTGACCTAAGGAGCTGCAATAAACTCAAGAGTGAATGGACCCCCTTAGAAAATAAATGGCCCTTAGAATAATACAAAGATGGGTAAGGTGTTACCTTTGGTGCCTGAAGGCCCCCTTGAAGAAGGAGAAATAAGAGCCATTCCCACCTCTAAGGAAGATCACCCTTTTGGGACTTCCAAGAGTTCCTTGACAGTGGAAACTGCATCCAGGATTATATTTTAATTCCATAAGCACCTTGAACTAAGTAAATGTGGGTAGATTCGTATGATGAATCTAACCCTTTTTATAAAGTGAGGAAGCTCTCTGGACAAAGGTAGGGCATAGTAAAAAGAAATAGGTTGAACCCCCCTAGGTATGCCCCTAGGAGGTGTTACTACTAGAGCCATGAGAGAAGATGTGGGAATGCCTAAACCTACCAAAGGTAGAAAAGGTCATAAACACATGAGAGAATAGGAAAGTAGATAAAGTATTGTAGATGGGTGTCAATGCACTATCTAGGAATGCTCTCAACGTAAGAAATGAAGATCATCTCTTGGAATATGAGGGGGCTAAACAACCCCCATAAATAGGACCTTTTAAGAAATGTTATTAGGGATCAAAAGCCTGATATCATTCTAATCCAGGAAACTAAAATGGCTAGAGATAAAGTTGAAAAGATTAAAGTGTTTAAGAACTGTCGTGTTGTGGGCTGAAGCTCTAAAGGGGCCTCAGGGGGAATTGTTGCCTTCTAGAACCTTAATACTATCCAAGGTGACATTATCAAGTCAAAAGGGAACATTTTTTCTATCAGGTTTACCCATATTAGAGATAGCTTATGTTGGGTTCTCTCTAATATTTATGTGCCCAACTCTAAAATTGGTAGAGATAAGTTTTGGAGAAAACTAGAAGATGAGAGAAGCAATTTCAAGAATGATTGTTGGATGGTTGTTGGAGATTTCAATACTCCTCTTAGCGACTCTAAGAAATTTGGGGGAGTCTTTTCCTAGAATGAAAGTAGTGTGGCTCTGATGGATTTCATTAATAATCAATCCCTCATGGACCTTGATCTTAGAGGAGGGACCTATACCTGGTCCAACCGTAGAAATGGTGATGACTTGATTCAATTTTTCTTGGATAGGGCTCTAATATCTATGGATTGAATCCTTTTCTATGCTTGTTCCTTGTCTACTCTACACCGCATCAGTTCTGATCATTCTCCTATAGCCCTTTAGGCTAACCCCTTGTTAGGTAAAAGAAACCCTCCTTTTAGATTTGAAAAAATGTGGATGCAGCATCCAGACTTAGAAAGGAACATTGCTAACTGGTGGAATGTCCAAGTGGAGGGAACGGCTATGTATAAATTTTTCCAAAAACTTAAGAGAATCAAAAACAAAATCAAAGTGTGGAATAAGGATATTTTTGGGGACATCTTCAAAGCTAAAATCTCTACTCAGTCAGACCTTCAGGAATTACAAGATACTATTCAAAAGGAGGGCCTTATTGAGGAGAACAAATTGAAGGAAAAAAAAATTCAAGCTAACTGTCATAACATCATCTCTATGGAAGAAGCCTTCTAGCAATAAAGATCCAGGGCTCTCTAGCTAAAAGTTGGGGACACGAATACTCGTTTCTTCCATATGACAACTCAAAAACATAAAGCACCCAAAAGTATTGACAATCTCAACAACCCTCAAGGTAAACTGGTTAAGGAGGAGGACATCAAAAAATAAGCCTTGGCTTATTTTTCCTCTCTTCTCTCTAGTGATCCCTCCCTCTCTATTGATAATCAGAATCTTCTATTGGATTCCATCCCTTATATCCTTGATTGGGAAGCCAATGATTTGTTGTGTAAAATTCCTTCCTCTAAAGAGATTAAAGCTACTATGTTTTCCTTTGAGGGGGAAAAATCTCTTGGTTCTAATGGCTTCCCCCCTTCTTTTTCCAATCTTTTTGGCACATTATTGAAAAAGATGTTTCAGCAACTGTTAAAGAATTCTTTGGGGCTGATTCAATTCTTAAGGAAGCTAATTCAACCTTTTTTGTTCTTATTCCCAAGAAACCTGGTGTTGATTTTGTGGAGAGTTTCAGACCTATCAGCCTGTGCAATACCTTCTACAAGATCATTTCTAAAGTCCCCACGGTGAGAATTCTATATTTTCTCCCTACAATTATCTCCCCCCAGCAGAACGGCTTTGTGTCAGGATGATAGATCTTAGACTCTATTTTTTCTATTCATGAGAGTATCCATTTTCTAGAGGTTTCACAAAAACAAGGTTTCCTCATGAAGGTTGACCTTTCTAAATCTTACAAAAGAGTGGATTGGGACTTCCTCTACAAATTTCTTGTGGCCTTTGGTTTTTCAGGTCGTGCTATGAACCTCATTTGGCAACTTATCTCCATGCCTTCTATTTTGGTGTTGGTTAATGGTTCTACTTCCAACCTCTTTTTTCCTACTAGAGGTCTCCACGAGGGGGATCCTATTTCCTCCATCCTCTTTTCCATTATGGCTGAATGTCTTGGGAGATTGTTCTCTAAATGGGTTCATGATGGTTTTATTCAAGGTCTTCTCCCCTCTTCTTCTTGCTAGCCTTGCTCTCATCAACAATTTATTGATGACACTATCCTAATGGCATCATCCTTGATTAAAGAAACTAGAACTATTAAGTAGGATCTAAACACCTACTCTTCAGGTATGGGCCAACTTATCAACTGGGAGAAAATCTCTCTTTTCTTTATCAATACTCCCCTTCCTAGACAAAAAAAAATGATGAGCATTCTTGGCTGTAAGATCTCCTCTTTCCCTTCTAGCTACTTGGGTCTTCCCCTGGGTTTGAAACCCCCAGACTCCTTCTAGAACAACATCATTAATAAATTCAACCATAAGCTTTCTGGTTGGAAAGGGGCCCTCCTCATCCAAGCTGGGAAGATTATCTTGCTCAAAGCCTCCCTTCAAAACCTTCCAATTTATGCTTTGAGCCTCTTCAAAATCCCTTCTAAGTTTGCTGACACCATTGAGAGATTGCAGAAAAGATTTTTGTGGTCTAGCACGGAGGAGAAAAATAGGACCCATCTTGTGGCTTGGGAGAATGTTTGCAAACCTATTAAGTATGGCTATCTTGGTATCCAAAAAATTAAACACTTTAACCTAGCTTTGCTGACTAAGCAAATTTGGAGAACTTTTGAAGAGGAAAAAGAGTGGAATAGAATTATCAAATCTAAATATATTTTTTCCACCCCTACCATTGATGCTTTCCTCTCCTCCCCCCTCAATGTCCATAGTGTACACACAAAAGTAGTGCACTTCTCTAAGTCATTACATCAAAGGAAATACATGAAAGGGAAACCTTCAATAGTGACCTAGAGCTCTCTATGTATGGAGTTGCAAGATTGTAAAATTTCTCTCAGCTAGAGCTAATAAACTTAATGACCTTGCTAGTCAACCACACAATGAGAGATTCAAGTGAAGACAAGGGAAAGAATGCCAATATCTCCAAGAATAAAATGAAATGCAATGCAAGTAAGCTAAGAATGAAGATGAAAATATGCAAGCTATGCTATAAAGATGAGAGTACAATCTAAACTATGAAATGGAAATAGCAAGTGTTACAATCCTTCCTATTAAGCTAGATGAGTTATTCTAAAGTATGAAAGGAAATCTAAACTATGAAAGCATGAAATATGAAGCTACTCTGCAAGAATGAAAACTAAAATATGAAGCAATGAAGAAAGCCAAGATGTGATGCAACAATGATCTCCAAAAAGCTTCAAAGTCTTCAAGAATTCCTGCAGCATAAAGTTAGCATAAAAGTGAATGACCTAGAATGAGGAAGAGAGCTCTTCTTTTATAGGAAATGAGGAGAAATGGACCATGGAGATTAAGAGGCAAAAGACTTAATCAAGGGTGGAGCATCAAAGAGGAGCAATCCATGTGCACAAATATCCTCCAATGAGAAAATAAGAATTGACTTTTGTGTCCATATAAGACAAAAAGTGTTTTTCCCCTTTTTATAAAATAGGAATAATGTTTTATTTGTGCAACTTAGGATAAGAGGAAAAGTGGGGGCTTTTTATTTAATAAAAGGGGAGGAAATATTCCTTTTAACTAAATAAAAGACTTTAAGATAAAATGGTTATCCCAAGGCAAATAATCAAAAATGATAAAATAGGACTTGATCAAGGAAATTGATATAATTGATAAAATGCTGATTTTTTAAAATATTGATTCTGGGATTTGATAAATTGTTGAATGGGGGCCCAAAGTCTAGGTGACCATTTTAGGGTGCATATATTTTCCCCTCTTTGACTCATGTGTGATCATTCTGGGAACACATGTGGTCAAAGAAGAATTGAAATGTGAGATCGATTTGGGATCACAAGACAACTCAGATGTGTGTTCGATGGATGGGAACACATCAGGACAAGCATAAGCATAAGCTGAAGGACAAGACCAACACCATTGCTATTAAGTGATAGTTAGGTCTGAAATCAAAAGACAAGATCAACACCATTGTTGTTAAGTGCTAATTGGGTCTCAAAATAAGAGATAAGAATTGAAAGACAAAACCATCACCGTTGCTATTAAGTGATAGTGAAGTCTCAAAATAAGAATCTCAAGCTGAGCTGAATGATAAAGCTAAATCAAAGATTAAAGATGATAGGTACTGCCCCCTCAGAATTGAAATCAAAATTAGGTAGAGGAGAAGTAGAAACTAATAAACTTGATCAAAGCACTAAAAATCATGATCAAAGGTGAAACATTATAGGATAACCATCAAGCAGTGAAAGCATGCCCCAGTTTGACTGATAAAGTCAAACCTCAGAGAGATGACACAAATGAAAATGAATGAAAGACTAGGAGGTTGAAAGAGATGGGGGGGGGAGAAATGAAGATGCCCCAGTGAAGATCGAAGGATCAGGCCTCAAATGGTCAGCCAACTGCGCAGAAGAAGGGGAAGATTTGAAATGCGATTTTGACTATCAAGATTAACTCGGATTTTGATTTCTAGTTTGAAATGAATAGAAAATGATGTGATATGAAAGACAAGAAGTGAAAGACATGATCAGGAAGAAGTGAAAGGTGAGTGCAGTTTGACTAACAAGTCCATGAAAGATAAAAGGAGAGCTCTCTCCATATGCAAGATGTAAGACTAATCCAACATGAACCTAAAAATGCAAGCTACTATGAAAAAGTGGTTGACTTGCAAGGTCACAACGCTAATAGACATCTAATAATCATCATCGAGCTTTATTAGTAGCATCATAAAATCATACAATACACACTAGTATGACTATGGGTATATGAATATGATCTATATTAGATAGGAATGTGGGAATCCCACCTAGGCACCAAAGACATGTAGGTCAAGATGACTAGTGTAGTGAGATTACCTAAATTTGATATGGCAAGATTATACTCACATCGAGACACAAGGAAAGTCAAGATGACTATAAGCATGCACTTGTGCAAATAGTCAAGGATAATACTTTGTAGATCCTATTATCAAGTGGAACAAGCATAAATGCTAATGACAATTAGGACTAACAAAATATACCCACAAGCAGAAAAAGCAATAAAACATGTCCTTGTGCCCTCAGTCTTCTAGCTCAGCATCATCGAAAACTATCATAGGGAGAGAACACTCATCAAAGAAATCATCATAGATAGCACACAAAGAAATAAAGCCAAACAAGTCTCAGCGAGTCAAGTGTTTAAGTGTGTGTGTGTAGGTCATAGAATCAATCTTTGAGTATCACATCTACTAGTGAGAAATATCGCATCATTCTAGACTGTAGGGTAGGATATCTGATAAGTGTTAAGAAACACTTGACGCTAGGGTAGTGTTGAAAAACACAATTGGGGTGGTGTTGAAAAACACCTATTTGTGAAATGCCCCAAGAGACAAACGCACCTAAAGGACCTATGCTAACAGTTATGCCCCCTAGACAAAAATAAAGACCAATTCCAAACCAAGTCAAATAAGGTCAAGGCATGATGGAGAATGGCTAAGTGTCGAGGACGCATGCTAAAAGACAAGGGTGCAAAGACCTCAAGTAGAACCTATTTCTAGGTTTTCACCACTTCATAGGTTTTTTGATTTTTGATTTTTTTTCAATTTTTTTGTATTTTTGCTACCAAGGCGCCTGTTTCCAGGTTTTCCCCAAGGCACTTTTTCTTTTTTTTTTATAATTTTTTGACTTTTTATTTTTTTTTATTTTTTTAATGAGACATCAAAGTGCTTGTTGCTAGGTTTTCACTAGGATGCTCTTTTTTCAAGACATTTTATGCTTTTTAGGATTTTTTCAGCATCATATATGAATTTTTTTAGAATTTTTTCAGGACCAATAAGATATGTACAAAAGATGCCCCCAGACTGAATAGGCATCATGGATAGAACTTCTTAAGGTGCAAAACATTGATGGGATCAAGGAGCTATTCTCCATCCTCATCAGATAACAAGTAAGCACCTGTTCTTAAAGCAGTTGTGATGGCAAATGGCCCAAGCCAATTAGGTTCAAACTTACCCTTTTGCTCTCTATTTTGTTGGTTCTTAGGATTCTCTCGCAAAACAAGACCACCTACTTGAAACTCTCTAGGGTGAACCTTCTTGTTGAATGCCTCTGACATACACTTTTGATACACTCTCATATGATCAAATGAGGCCTTGCACTTTTCATCTAGAAGTTCTAAGTATTGTAGCCTCATGGCATGATAATCGTCATCTGTTATCAAACCTTTGAGAGAGATTCTAAGTGAAGGGATCTCTACTTCTAAAGGTAATACTGCTTCAGTGCCATAAGTGAGGGAAAAAGGAGTAGCCCCTATGGGAGTATGTATACTCATTCTGTAAGCCCATAAGGCTAGATTGATCTATAAGTGCCAGTCTCGACCATTCTTGTGAACTGTTCTATGGAGAATCTTGAGAATGGTCTTATTAGAAGCCTTTGCTTGTCCATTTCCTTGTGGGAAGTAAATGGAGGACCAATGCTATTTTATCTTGAATTTCTTGTAGAGGTGTGTAAGGTCCTTTTTTTTTAACTAACCTCCATTGTTAGTGATTATCTCAGAAGGTATCCCAAATCGATAGATAATGTGATTCAAGATGAATAAAGAAATTATCTTCCCTGAAGCAACAGACAGTGGAATGGCTTCTACCCATTTGGTAAAGTAGTCAGTAGCAGTAATAATGAATTTATGTCCACTTGATGAGTTGGGATGAATCTTCCCAACAAGGTCAAAGGCCCATTGCTGAAATGGCCAATGAGAAATAGAAGGAATAAGCTCCCTACCTGGAGCATGAATCAGGTTTCCATGTTTCTAACACTTTTCACATGATTTGGCAAAAGCTATAGCGTCCATCTGCATCGTGGGCCAATAATACCCCACCCTAAGCAACCTTCAGGCCATGGCAAGACCATTAGAATGTCCTCCACAAATACCCTCATGAATGTCAACTAACACTCGGTCGGACTCATCCTTTTCCAAGCACCTAAGAAGTGTCCCATCTAAACCCCTCCTATATAGATCACCAGAGATAAGGGTATGGCGAGAGGTGTTATGGACAAGGTTTCTTCTTTCAGAATGGTTAAATGTATCAGGGATGATGCCATCATAAAGGTATGAGTAAATAGCACCATAGTGGGATGAGTCATGGCTAACCAAGGTATGAATGACATGGCTATCGGAGGAGTCAAAAATGGGGTGACATAGCTCTTCCACCAGGAATTCAAATCTTGATTCGTGTTGTTCCAATTGAAGGAGTGAAGCTAGTGTAGCCATAGCATCTGCTGCCTTGTTTTCTACTCTAGGGATCTGTTGAAATGTCACAAATGTGAAGTAACATTGCAATGAATCAACCATCTTTTTGTAAGGTATCAGCTTATCATCCTTAGTTTGGTACTCTTCATTTACTTGGTTGATAATTAATTGTGAATCCCCAAAGACATGTAACTCTGTTATATTCCATTCTATAGCCATCTTCAGTCCATTGGTTAGAGCCTCATATTTTGCAATATTATTTGTGCATGGAAACAAAAGTTTGTAAGACTTAGGTATGTTGTACCCATAAGGAGAAATAAACAATACTCTAGCTCCTGATCCATTTTGCATATTTGAACCATCAAAGAACATTTTCCAAGTACACGTGGTCATGTACATGATATGCTCATTTGGGAATTCCACTTGAATAGGCATGCTATCTTTGACTGGGAAATCAGCAAGTTGATCTGCAATAGCTTGCCCTTTTATATCCTTACGCTCAATGTACTCTATATCAAATTCTGATAAAACCATCATCCACTTAGCAAGTCTACCAGTGAGAGCAGCCTTACTAAGCAAATAATTAAGAGGATCAATTTTTGCAACAAGATGTATAGTATGGCAAGCATGTAGTGTCACAACTTTTGGGAAGCAAAAACTACCACAAGACAAGACTTTTCAATACTATTATAATTGATCTCATAAGATACTAGAGTATGACTAATGTAGTAGATGGCTCTTTCCTTCCCAGTATCATCAAGTTGAGCCAACAATGCCCCCAAGGAAGATTCTGTCACTGAGATGTACAAAATTAATGGTTTTCCTAGGATAGGAGGCATTAAAATTGGAGGATTAGCCAAGTATTACTTTATTTGATCTAGGCTCTTTTGGCAATCCTCATTCCAAGCACATGTGGCTCCCTTATGCAATGTCTTTTTGAATGGTTGTGCTCTATCTGCAAGCTATGAAATAAACCTCTGTATGGATTGGAGTCATCCTTGAAGACTTCTCATCTAACTAATATTCTTAGGAGGTGGCATATCTAATATAGCTTGAACCTTTTCAGGATCCACCTCTATTCCTTTGGCTGAAATTATGAATCCTAGAAGTTTACCTGAGGTAACCCCAAATGCACACTTTTTCGGATTCAATCTTAACTGAAACTACTCCATTTGATCTAGAATTACTTCCAAATCTTCTAGGTGTGTATCCCTTTGCTTAGACTTGGCCAAGGTATCATCCACATAATCCTCCAGGTTTTTATGCATCATATCATGAAATATTGTGGTCATAACTCTTTGGTATGTGGCTCCTGCATTTTTTAATCCAAATGGCATGACCTTCCAACAATAAGTTCCCCATGCACATGTGAAGGTTGTCTTTTCCTGATCCTCAGGAGCTATTTTTATTTGGTTATAACCAAAAAAACCATCCATTAAAGAGTATATCTCATAGCCCGCAGTCATATCCACTATCATGTCTATGTTAGGGAGTGGAAACTCATCCTTTGGGCAAGCTTTCTTAAGATCTCTGAAGTCTATGAATATGTGAATGGACCCATCATGTTTTGAAACTGGAACAATATTTGAGATCCACTCAGCATAGTCGATAGCTCTAATAAATCCTACTCCTAAGAGCTTTTCTAATTCAGCCTTAACAAGGAGAGCTATGTGAGGATGCATTTTCCTCAACTTCTTTTTTACTAGTTTAATTCCTGGAGCTATAGATAAGTGATTCATAATGAGATTAGTGTCAAGCCCTGGCATGTCTAGATATGTCCAAGAAAAATTGATTTTCTTCTTTTGTAAGAACTTTGTGTATGCCTCTTTTTCTTGCACTGACAAAGATTGAGCTAGATGTATCACTTGTGGAGCCTCTTCTGTATTCAAATTTACTGGTTGTGTAGGCTCAATAAGAACTGATGACCTATCCTAGAAATAACTTGGTAGGTTATTAAGTACCCATCCTTAGGTGCCTCGAAGAGGTTTTCACCTTCGGATACATCTTTTATTTTTACTATTTTGGGTTCTGACACCTCCACAAAGTGGTTTTCACCATCAGAACCATTTCTCTTTTGTTTCATTTCTTTTATTTTTTAACTAAGGTACTTAATATCCAGCTCCATCATACTCATTGTAGGTTCACTGGTGGAAGAGACTATGGGTTCAAGAGCATTCAAGTAGTAGGCTATCTCGTAGTCATTGTGACAAGTGAGGAGCTGAGGCTCTTGACAAAGTTGTGACCAATCAATCAAATGATGGTTTACAAGGGGTAGGTCAATGACTGGTTCAACATTATTGATATGAAAGGCATTATCTCTGGTGATTACATAGTTAGGATCTATCAAGTCTCCTTCTAAGATACCTGAATTAGGACTCATCCTACCAAACGAAGCATTGTCCACTAAGGCAATTTGAGGAGTCCAATCTTCTAGTCCTACACTAGGCTCATTGGTCACATCAGGTTGAGTACTATAGGTATGGACAACATCCATGTCCAAATCAACTATTTCATCTGAAAGAGAGTCCCACTTGAACTCATGCGAATCTATTTCTGAATCTCTACTGGGATATTTACACCAAGAAGGATTGGGATGCCTTGATGTAGAAACTTTAAGATTTTGAATAGTATCACCTTCTCTGGTGTCTATATTTTCAGCTATTGAATCATCTAAATCTCCCCAAAGGAGATTGGTGGAAGGCACCCAATCATCAATCATGTCTTGCTAGTTTTGAAGATTGGGCGTATAATCTGAGTCACTGTCACTATCCGTCGCAGCTAGGATAGGGACACTTGTCTTCTTTTCATGATCAAATCCTAGGCCAACTGTTGAATTAGTCCTATGACCAAAAAGATCATGGTTGAGTGGTTCAACCTTGGCATCTAACCTGTGACTGAGAGGGCCATGACTTGGGTAGCCCATGTTTTTAACCAAAGTATACCCTCTCCTATAGGTTTTAGGAGATGGTGCAAAATTCTCATTGTGTTGATACTTTTCTTCTCTATATATCCAATCTCTAATGGCTACCTCCTCTTTCTCCTCATGAATAGGTACTGAGGACTCTACAAACTATCCAAACAAGGTCATAACTAAGGATGAAGGTTTCCTCTCAGGTGAAGGTTTTCCATAAGACCTAGGCGAGATTGGCATTTTTGTGAAGGAATCCATTTGGTAGTCTCCCATGCCAAGGTCTATGGACTTAAACTTACTCTTACACTACTCAAGAGTAGCATCAAAATTATCAGCCTCTCTATTCAAAGGGACATGAGAGCCAACTGAAATTGCATTAACAGATAATGTGCTATCCCCTGGTATGAATACTTCAACTCCATTATAAGGGAACTTAACACATTAGTGGTAGGTAGATGGAACTATTTGCATGTCATGAATCCATGGCCTACCCAACAAGATATTATATGCCAAAGGTCCGGCATCAACAATTTGGAACAAAATGTCCTTTTCCACAGGACCGATCCTAATAGGAAGAATGACCAATCCTTTAGAGCTTCGCTCTGCTTCATCATAGGCTTTAATTGTGATCTTCTTCCTAGTGTCAATTATTTGCTCAGAATATCCCAAAGCTTTCAATAGACTCAAAGATCAAATATTAAGCCCAGCACCCCCATCTATTAACACACGCCTAACATGGGTTTTATGGATCATGACCTTGATATGAAGGGCCAAATTGTGCGGATGACTTAATGCTTTATCGTCCTCTTCTAAAAATGTGAGGTAATGAGGGCTAGCAAGGTGATTGACCATGTTCTGGAATTGATCAACATCTATGTCATTAGGAACATTAGTGGCTCGCAAGGCATCCTCAAGGATACTCCTATATCTAGGAGACAATTCTAAGAGCTCAAAAATGGAAATCTGCACTGGCATTTGCTGTAACTGATCGACAAAGTTGTAACTCATATCAGGACCAACTACAGACTTGGGAGGAACACTTTTGGGCACTAGTTGCTTGGATTTGCTAGAACTAGGACCTCTAATGATAATAGGAACTTGGGACTAACTCCTAGTAATAGCATTGAAAGGCTGAGATGACCTTTGAGATTGAGGACCTCTAAGCACAACAACAGGTCCTTCATCAAATATGGGAGGTGAGTTCACATCATAACCATAGGGATCTTTCCCTCTCATCATGTTGACATCATTGTCCACAACTTCAAGCATATTGATGACATTTTTTGCAGTTGTATAGGTATAATTGATTGCGGCCTTGCCATTCTTGTTTTTAGAAGTCTCCCCCTTTTCATACTTAGGCAAGGGCTCCTTAAAGGCCTTGTGGTCTGCATTTGTGGTCAACCCATCAACCTAGAATTTCCTAGTCTCAATAAGGTCTTGAACAAGATGTTTAAGTTTAAAACAATTTTCAATGTCATGTCCAATCTCATTGTGGTATACACAGTAATCTTTCTCATTCCACCAATAAGGTTTAGGATCTGGTATGTGAAACTTTGTAGGATCCTGAGGTTGTGCCAAATTATGAGCAATCAAGGTCTTAAAAATATCTGCATAAGAGTCTCCAAGCTTAGTGAATTGCCTCTTTCCTAACTTAGGTTTATCTTGATACTTGGGCTTGTGCTCTTGATGATCTAAGGATGTCTGCAGCTTCATAGCTTGAACTGCATTAGATAGATTAAGAACTCCTTGTTCCTTAGGTTGTGGAGAGTCAACAACTCCGTCATTGACTACCAACTTATTTTTGTTCCAATATGAGTTCTTCTTATCCTTATTGTTGTTGTTATTGTTTGGGACATTGTTGTTGTTACTTTGTTTGGCCAAAATACCTTGTTCTTTTAGAACATCCTTGATGACACATGCAGTTTCTACCATAGTATCAAAAGAATTAAAGACCATTTTTCTAACTTCATATCTTAATTTTGGCACTAGATTGCTCACAATTATATCAATCCTTTCTTCCTTAGGGATGGTCCTAGAATATTTGGAGCATAAGCGTCTCCACCTTTGTAAAAATGTCACAAAGGGTTCCCCTTGATTTTTTTTTAGCTTGCACAAATCAAGCATGGTGACCGACCTTGATAGATTATATGCAAAGTGCTGCACAAATCTTTGGACAAGTTCTTTGAATGTTTTAATAGGAGGGGTAAGGTTAGTAAACCACTCCATAGCTTGGCCTTTAAGGCTCCTCAGGAATAACCTCATAATGTAGGAGTCCTCACGATGAAATTCAAAGCTCATGATATAGAACTGTCATACATGGTCATGGGGGTCACCACTACCATCATATTTGTCATATGTGGGGATTTCAACCTTTCTAGGAAAATCTACCATAACCACATTCTTGTCAATGGGATTGGGGCATATGGAGTCCAAGTTGAAGGTATTCTTTAGAGCCATCATTTTCTCCATAGTCTTTTGCATCTGCTTAATCACCTCATCAGTTGAAGGGTTTTGCTTCTTAATTTTTCTATCCACATCAAAGTTGTATGGACCCTTGCACCCTTGTTGATCAAGCTTTCCAAGAATTCATCCTTATTTTGCTCAACATATTTTTCCACATATTGTTGAAATAGTGGTTCTTGTTCCATTCTCATAAAATCATGAGTATCAAAGTTGGCACTACTTCCTCCATGTTGAGAGCCATGATGTGCTCGTTGGGAGGGATCTCTTGATATTCTAGGAGGTGTGTGTCTTGTATAATGTGCATGTCTAGAAGTCCTTCTTCCTCTAGGACTAGGTAATCTTGAAGGGGTTCTTGACTTCCTTCTACTTCTTGGAGTTGCTGAGGGGGTTGATGGTGGAGAGTTGGTTCCACTGTTGGTACCCCTATTGTTGAATTGATTGTTGAGTTGTTGGGCCAATATCCTATCTTGTTCCTCTTGGAATTCTTTTCTCTCTATGTCCAACAAGGCTCATTGTTCCTCTTCTAGAAGCCTAAGTTTTTCTTCTTTTGTAGCTCATTTATTTTCTACAACCTATTTTTCCTGCTCAATTCTTTTTAACCTCTCACTTGTATATCTTGAAGTTGTATTTAGTGGGGAACTTGGTCTTGAATGTTTGTACCAATCATTGGCATGCATTGCATTGACATGAGCTTCATTAGATGCATTGTTTTGGTCCTCATGTTGTGACCATACATCTTGATGAGCTTGTGCATAATGTCTTTCGGCTCGTTGATGAGCATCTAGATATATTGAATTAATAGGAGGTGAGTCAAGTTGATTGCCATCTTCAAATGACATGTTTCTCCTATGTCGCTGAAAAATGTCACCAAGTGATTGATCTATTATTTCTCTTTGTTGTTTGGTCAAGGTATAACTCATATCCATATTCAATGAAAAAGGTGCTAAAGAAGTACTCAATTCACTAGGATTACTCTTTGGGTCAAAACAAACCTCGGACTCACTCTTAGGAGATTGATTAAAAATGGGCTCTTTCCCCTTTCGCTGTTGACGAGTCTTAACTAAGGGCAACTGATTAAAGGCAACCAGGGTTCATTTCCCTTGATTCACTTGGTACCTTGTTGTAACTGACATGAAAGAAAAATATTATTGATGATAAGGTGAGCTCTCAAAGTGTCAACACCAAACTAGGATAATCAAAGTTCTCTACTGTCCAAAAAAAGAGATGGTAAGATAGAAATTGCAAAAGGCGTTACCAACACTGTCAAAGAGGTGCTTAAATCAAAGGATCAATATCCTTGCACATTTGAACCAGGAGGATGGACTTAGCCAATTTGTATAATTAAAATTTAATTTGAATGGAAATGATTTGGACAAAAAGAGTACTAAAATTCTCCAAGAATGTTACTAACAACTCTAGAGGTATACTTTCTCAACAAGAATAATCTTCTAACCTAACAATTCTTCTTGAGGTGACTTGGTAAATCAAATGACACTACCCCTAGAGGGATAAAAATAGAAATTCAGAGTAAAGACAGGCTTCCAGTGGCAAGATAAGTTACCTACTTAAAGACCTAGCCAACTAAAAGCAACTGCGAAACAACTGAAACCAGGTATACAACAGAAAATTCTCAGGTGACACTTTCCAGGCTAGTAGTGCACCACTTTCTGGGTAAGCAGGGCAACAGTCGTGCAGGGATGATTTGTCATGTGATAGTTCTCAGAACAGGGTGTGACAATTTTTTAGTATTCCACGACTCTCTGACCAGTGAAGTGCGAAATCTTAGTTTTGGGACTGTTTGTTCAAAATTTTCAATTTGAGGGTTGATGTTTTCGATCTCAATCACAATATCAGGAGAAATTCAACAGGTTTGCAAACATTAAGGGATCAAACATGTCTTAAAACACTTGAAACAAGGGCAAAAGCAACCTTGCCAAGACAAACACTTGTGATATCAAAAATTGAAAAACCTTACGAGTGCTACCGAGATGTTGAGTATGCAAGAATGTTTACATAGGTATAGCACAATGATAACACTTCAAGCACTTTATATCCTAAAAAGACAAGGCTCAATACTTAACAACTTGGCCCACAACTTGATGCTCCATTGCCTCACACAAAGTGGTTGCCCACAATAGATATTCGCTTTGTCATGGAAGTGCCAAAGACACAACCAAAGGAACACATATGGTGAGTAGTCTTGGGGTGATCCAGGTTATTCCACTTGGATCAATCCTTGCACCAAGAAGCTAAGCATAAAAATAGGGTGGCTTCTAACTATGGCTCTTAATAAGGGCTTCCATTCGTAGTACCCCTTTTGCTCCCCAAAGGGACTCTTACCTTGTGGAAAGTAACAGACCTCGTGGCCTCAAGAGTAACTTAAGCATTCTTGCTCAATATTTTTGTCATGGTCACAATCCCACAAGTACTCACATCAAGCGAAGACAAGCACTATGTCTACCAAGTTTTTGTGTCCTTGATAGCCTTGAGTTTATAGTGAGTCGGAATAACCAGCAATAAGCTTGTCCCCACTTGGGTCATTCCTCTTGATTGCTCAAGAGCAGGCCCACTAAAGGATTCTAAAGATCTAAACAAAAATTGGATCATCTTATGAGGTTCAAGGATTTTTTTTCACCACAAGGGTGAAGAACATACTCCTTTATCTCAAAGCTTTCTCCCAAACACACCAAACAAAGTTTAATTACCCTCTTGCTTCCAAAATCCTAAAATGGGTCAAGATTTTTTGGTTCACCACAAGGGTGAAGAGCATACTTCTCCTACCACCTCAAAATCTCTTCCACAAGATATCATGTTCCTATGAAATGAAACAACTAGCAATTGCCACACTTGAAATGAAATAAACAACAAGCACTTGTTTGGGTTTTTATGCTTTGGGCAGCCCTACAAAAATTGTTAGTAGCCCTTGTACATTTGAAGCTTTGACATGCATTCTTTTGGCAAAATATTTCAAGCATAAGTACCTACAACCACAACTTGTTAGGCCCACAAGGTTAGCAAAATCCAAAATCTAAATGAAATCTGCAACTAAACTCTGCTTAACCACAGTGAACTAAACCAGCAAACTAATTAAATCTAAACTCAGCTGAAAAGATCTAAAAATAGCTCACTATCAGTACAGGTGACATTGTAATCAGCAGGATTGTCGTGCAACACTTCTCTGCATAATAGTGTGATATTTTAGCCTGATGTGACAGTGCGCCTTATCTGTAGGAGACAGTTTACGCCAAACAGTGCGACACTTTCTGTCAAACAGTGTGCCACTTTTACCTAGTAAAGTGTCACGTTGCTATACAAGAAACTGTCACATGACACTGGTGAAAGATGGCGTATGACACTCTAAGACAAAAAAACCAGAGACTGAAAATAAAGTCAAAAATTGATGAAAAATTTAACGAAAATGCAGAAGATAAAGGACAAAACGCTAATGTTCTGCCCCACGGTGGGCGCCAAAAATGTACACACAAAAGTAGTGCACTTCTCTAAGTCATTACATCAAAGGAAATCCATGAAAGGAAAACCTTCAATAGTGACCTAGAGCTCTCTATGTATGGAGTTGCAAGATTGTAAAATTTCTCTCAGCTAGAGCTAATAAACTTAATGACCTTGCTAGTCAACCACACAATGAGAGATTCAAGTGAAGACAAGGGCAAGAATGCCAATATCTCCAAGAATCAAATGAAATGAAATGCAAGTAAGCTAAGAATGAAGATGAAAATATGCAAGCTATGCTATAAAGATGAGAGTACAATCTAAACTATGAAATGGAAATAGCAAGTGTTACAATCCTTCCTATTAAGCTAGATGAGTTATTCTAAAGCATGAAAAGAAATCTAAACTATGAAAGCATGAAATATGAAGCTACTCTGCAAGAATGAAAACTAAAATATGAAGCAATGAAGAAAGCCAAGATGTGATGCAACAATGATCTCCAAAAAGTTTCAAAGTCTTCAAGAATTCCTGCAGCATAAAGTTAGCATAAAAGTGAATGACCTAGAATGAGGAAGAGAGCTCTTCTTTTATAGGAAATGAGGAGAAATGGACCATGGAGATTAAGAGGCAAAAGACTTAATCAAGGGTGGAGCATCAAAGAGGAGAAATCCATGTGCACAAATATCCTCCAATGAGAAAATAAGAGTTGACTTTTGTGTCCATATGAGACAAAAAGTGCTTTTTCCCCTTTTTATAAAATAGGAATAATGCTTTATTTGTGCAACTTAGGATAAGAGGAAAAGTGGGGGCTTTTTATTTAATAAAAGGGGAGGAAATATTCCTTTTAATTAAATAAAAGACTTTAGGAT
The DNA here is from genome assembly GCA_027943335.1 of Chamaecyparis obtusa. Taxonomy (NCBI): domain Eukaryota; kingdom Viridiplantae; phylum Streptophyta; class Pinopsida; order Cupressales; family Cupressaceae; genus Chamaecyparis; species Chamaecyparis obtusa. The sequence continues at coordinate 1,070,579 of BSBK01000041.1, forward strand.
AAAATGGTTAGCCCAAGGCAAATAATCAAAAATGATAAAATAGGACTTGATCAAGGAAATTGATATAATTGATAAAATGCTGATTTTTTAAAATATTGATTCAGGGATTTGATAAATTTTTGAATGGGGGCCCAAAGTCTAGGTGACCATTTTAGGGTGCATACACATAGGTCTTTCATTTGGAACAGTATTCTGAAAGCTAAATCTCTTGCTACCAAAGGTGCCAAGTGGAGTATTGGAAATGGCAGGAAAATCAACATCTGGGAAGATCCTTGGATCAAAGACAAACCTCTCATCCAGTCCAATGATCTGGCCCCTCTTGCTAACTTATGTACTAGAAGAATTGGGAGAAAAATCTCATATTACTAGAGAAACAATAAGTGGATTAGCCTATGTGACATTGACCCCCAGCTGAAAAAAGTGGATCTTGACTTGACCCCCTGGTTTATTCATGAGAATGTTATCGATCAACTCATCTGGTGTCCCAATCCTAGTGGAAAATTCATGGTGGCTTCTATGTAATCTTTATCTTCCACCTTTGACTCAGAGCCCTTTTGGGATAAGGTTTGGACTCCTTCCCTTATACTAAAAATTAACATTTTTTACTGGTTGTTTGTTCAAGATAAAGTGATTACTACTGAGAACCTGGCTAAGAAAGGATGGATGCTTCCTAATAGATGCTACCTATGCATGCAAGATGTAGAATCTTCCTCCCACCTTCTTTTACACTACATTTTTTCTAGGGAGGTTTGGTTGGTTGTGATGTAGCACTGGAATATCAAATGGGTGCTCCCTAGCTCCATTAAGGACTTCATTTCCCAATGGTACTCTCCTTTTTCTCACAATTTGGGTGAATTGATTTGGAATTTCACTGCCCCCCATGCTATTTGGAGGATATGGAAAGAAAGAAAAAGCTAGATATTTAGAAACAACCTTTCTACACCTTTGTTGGTTGGCTCTAAAGATATTAGAAGTATTTCTGAAAACATTCACCTAGCTTGCGAGAAAAGACCTAAATTAATGGAAGGAATTACTGATAAGGATGTCCTCAATAATTGGAACTTCTCTTCTATACCTAAGACTTATGTCAATAATCACAATGGTCTTGTCTGGCATTCTCCCCCTCCTGGATGGTACAAAGTCAATTTTGACGGCTCTGCAAAGGGTAATCCTAGCATTGCTAGTTGTGGGAGCATTATTAGAAACCCCCAAGGTTGTTGTGTTGTTTCTAATGCTATACCTATTGGAATCTAGTCTAGCCATGTGGTTGAGGCCATGGATTTGCTTTATGCTTGCAAGCTTTCCAAGGATCAAAATTGCACTAAACTCTGGTTGGAAGGTGGCTCCATGAATACTATCAACTGCATCAAAGGTAATCATAAACCATCATGGAATATGAAGCACATCATCACCCAGATTAAAAGGCATTTAAATGTTTTTGAGGACAGTCATGTCATCCATGTATTTAGAGAGTTTAACATTGTGGCTGATAGCCTGGCGAATGTGGGAGCTCACAGTGATGATTTCAATTGTTGGCAAGGAAATCAAGGCTTAAGTAATGAAGTCCTTAGCCTCATAAGGTACGACCAAATCCACCAAAATCTTGGATTAATTAGTAATTATGATGATAAGAAAGGAAAAATGGCATCAAATCCTCACGATAGCATCTCACATGCTTCAAGGACAGGGAAGAAATAAAAGCAAGTGTGCGTATAGCATCCTCATTGCCTTCTTTAATCCTATTAAAGTGGCGGCCTTCATTAGTACCCTTTTTCTCTACATTTGTTTTAGCGATTTTGGAAAATTCCCTATGCCAAATATTGGTCACTTGGTTTCTGGTAAAATGGGGGGTAAATTGAAATGTGAGGAACTGACTGTGTGTAAATGGAAGGAGGATAAAGTCTGGGACAAGCTCAAGGAGGGTGGAGTCACTCCTTACATGGAGAACTTACACGGCTATGACAAGGACATATCTAAGGGTTCACTGACAGTTGGGATAATGGTAAAGTTACCCTTTGTGGTAAAACCTTTAATATTACTCAAAAGCTTATTTCTGAGATTATGGGTTTACAAATTCTGGTTTGAAGTATTACAGAGGTAGGATTATTGCCTAGAATGTGGCTAGAATGTATCCCAAGTCTCAAGGTGATAAATCCCTCCTTGTGAAACAATCTGGGGATTTTGTTCTTTGTAAGCATATGAAGCTGCTCTGTGGTAAACTTGTCAAAGCCCTTATGTAGTACTTTACTCTTGAGGGTAGGTATACTAGAGTCTATAATTTTCATTTCATGCTTGTGAATCATTTTCGTTACAAGAGGAAAATCTATTTTCCTTACCTTTTTCTTCAATCTCTTGGTACTAATATTATGGAGAATAGGAAGAGCCTTGAGAAGCCTATTCTTCGCGATGGGCTTATTTTTCTCATTTATGAATACGCCAAGTCTAACTTCCAAGATGTTGCCCTAGACTCTAGGAAGAATAAGGAGAAGGGTAAAACATCTCTCTTGATCGACAATAACACTCCCAATAAGAAAAAGAAAGGTAACCCTACAGAAGAGATGGTCAAAGCGGCCAAATTCCTCATAGAGGAGGCTAGTATGGACACCGATGAAGATACTGGAGTGCGAGAGGAAGATAAAAACATTGACATGGACGAAGAGGCTAAATTCCTCTCTGAGGAGGCGGGTATAGAAATAGAGGATGATATAGAGGTGTAGGAAGAGGATCAAAACCTTCATGACTACCATGATGAGGAGGATTAAGACCCTCAAGATAATGCTACTAAGCCTTCTTTGAATACTGAGAGTGACAAAGCCAGTAGTGCCAAAATTGGGGATATGGTGACTGAAGGCCTGGATGACAACTACATTCCTCGGGAGACCACCAACTAGGAGAAAAACGATGTGGGTGCTATCCCCCTGGCTGTGGTAGGAACTCATCCTCTTATTACCTTCTCCATGGCTCACATTGAAGAGTGTACCAACCCTTAGAAAATCCACACTTCCCTGATTCTTATGGATTATGAAGCCTCATCCTCTAAGGAGGATACAAATTCTAGGGTTATCTCTAAGAAGGTCAAAGAGAAAAAAGAAGAGGGCATTGACAAGAAGGATCCGGAGAAGGAAATTGGGAGAAGCCAGGAGGAAAATACCGACAAGGGTAAAGAGAATTTTAGGTTCATGCAGGTTCTCAAAGAGCATGTTGGAATGGACATGCAGATGAACTCCTAACTGTATGATGAAATCCAAGATGTCAGTATCAAGTACTCGGAGCTGGAGGATAGAGTGAACAAAATCACCTTGCTACTTGCCAAGCCTATGAATGTTGCCAATAGCGATGTTGAGATGCTTGCTATTGTTGATGGTAAAGGGCTGATGAAGAAGCTCAAACAAAAAATAAATATTATTGTCAACTTTTGTATGCAGACTACCTCCAACCGTATCCTAAGCATTGAAAATACCCTTAGCAGAATAATGAAGCAGAACTTTGAAGGCATCAAGGTAACTACTGACAACTTGAGGGCCCTTCTCTCTATGTTGGAAGGGAACAACAATCCCATTGTTGTTGAAGATGAAGATAACAAAGGCTCTACCCTGTTGGCCCTTTCTCTCGTACTAGAGCTAGTATGAAAAAGAAGAAAGCTAATAATTAAAAGGAAATCATGGCTCTCCAGGAGTCCATCCAACAATTTGATTTGTTGAAGGAAGACACGGTGAAGTTTATGGAAAAAATGTCTTAGTTGTGATGTTCTTGGTCTTCGCCCCTTTTTTGGCGTGTCCGTCTATTGTTTGTTGGTTGCTTGTGCTGGGAGGGTCTCTAATGTTCTCTACCTTGTCCCCCAGCTATCTCTTTTTTCTTTGTGCTTATTCTTCCTATCTTTCTTCCTAATGTAAAGGGTTATTGTTCCCTTCAAAAACTATTTTATCGTTAATCAAAAACTAAACTATATTTTATATTACATTTTTATTTCATTATATTAATATTTATAATATTACATTATATTAATTCCATTGACATTTTTTGTTCATTAGATTATAACAAGATTTAAGAAAAGTAACCACCTTTTATGCCTCATTCTTACAACAACTTTATAATTAATCTGAGAGTCTTTCTATAGTTGCAAACACAAAGGTGAAGGTTGCAAGATCATCAATGTAAACTTCTTCATCTTCATTGTTGAAAGTAATTAAAAAATAATTATAAAAATGAGTCCATTTTATTATTGAAAAGGATATAGAGGATTGAAAATGGTTTTCAGAGGAGGTAGTGGAGAATTGAATGATAATTGATATTTGTTCTAAAAGAAGGAAAGATACAAAAGATTGGAAAAATACAGAGAAAGGAAAAAGGAGAATTTCATTATTCTTGGTAGGAAGAACACAACCAAAAAAAATAGGGCTTTGGGAAAGACAAGAAGTTTTAAATTACCAGGTATTTCTTGAAACTACATGCAAAGACTCTAGTTGAGTTTCCCAAATTAGCTTTACAGAGTTCATGACAAATATGGAAGCTAATGTGCTTGGTTAGAAACTTTTTATTGTCAAATGCCTCTAGTATCCCACCAAACTATTAAAACATTTGATTTTTTACATGATATTATTTTTATAATATTTGTGTTTGGTAGTGTAACTATATGAATAAATCCCTCGGGTGACTCTTGGTCGATGTATGTAGATATATACAATTTTTAATACTAAATCTTACTTAAAAGAAATGAACTTTGATAAGTTAGTGATTACCAGATTTGAAAAATAAAAAATAATCTAAAACCAAGAATTGTAGTGGTGATTTATGCTCAGATGAAGTGTCCAACTATGCCAAACTCAGGCTCTTTGTACTCTCCAATGAAACAACACTAAGTCAAATGGTTTTGGGATTGATAGAAGAAAGGACTATCCACAAAGTTCATTGAAAACCTTTTATTTTTATTTATTTTTTTGTCTTCTGGCTCAAATTTTGAGTAGCCATAAATATGGAACCATAATTCTAAATTGAAATTGGTTACTTTCAATACAATTTAGGAAACTGATTGAAACTAAGAGGAGAGGTTGAAATTCAAAAATTGTTTAAGAGTTGTTAGTCTATAGTTCTATGAATTTGCTAGGAAAACAATGAAGTCTTGTGTGTGTCAAGCAAAAATTATTACAATTTTATGGAGTCAGGTGAAGTGCTTGAAAGTGTAATAAGAGGGATAATTTTTGTACCTATCTAACATTTCTATTGTGTGAGTAAATAGTCAATCTCATAAATTAGGAATTAGCACAAAGTTTCACTCCCAGATCTAATGCCATTTTTTTGTATAATCATGTTATCAGATGTTGAGCATAAGCCATAAATCTGGAACCACTTAATCGAAACATGTGTGACTAATAATTGAACCTATAATAAATGGCACTAAAGCATATAATTTCCTCACACGGGCTACGACTTAATCTAAAATTTTATGTTAGATTATAATTAATGATATATAAAAGCATTCATAAAATTTATTTGACAATAGATCACAATTTAGTTTGGAAGTTGAAAAATTAGGTTCTCAATACTAAAAGCATTCATTTTAGGAAACTTTTAACTCTCATTCTCTACTCATCGCTCCTAAAGAGCACTTAACCAAGAACATGTGTGATCAAATCCTATATGAAAGCAAACTAACAACTTTTAAAATGTGTCATGTATGAATAGTTTAATAGTAAGGCAATGTCAACATGTACGAGACAAACATGTGTCGCCAAAATGAGGAAGTACATTAATAATTTCCAAAATTAGATTATGTACACCTATAATCTGTAAATGGTCTGACATTTGATCCTACTTTAATTTACTGATAATGATTTGATTGTAATATCAATCTACACATGTTAAATATTTTGTATGCATAAAATTAGATGTTAAGGTGTTTCTCTACTCTTATGATGATGTATGAGCATTTCATTTTTAAAAAAATTACTTTTTAATAAAATTGCATAATTAATTTATTTCTTTAAATTCAATATAAAATTTATATTGTATATGACATCAAGCATATTTAGGGTTAATAATCCTGTATGCAAATGTGCCAAGAGTAAGATTTGAAGATCCAAGAGGTGTCAATTTTATTGCCAACAAGCCACCCATCAAAGAAATCAACTTTTGGAAGGAATTTAGATGTTACAATTATTACGTATGATGTTTGAATGTTTCAAGGATATTTAATCACGTACAATCATCGTCAATGTTATTTGTGCTTCGCAAATGATGTGAGCAATTATTATTTTTATTTTTATCTGTTATTTTTCCCTCCTAAACAAATTTGTCAACCACTACTCAGGGTACTAGCTAATTTTTTAATATTTTATATATGCATATGGGTTTAAGTGTTTGCATTTTGTTTTTTGTTTTATATTATTATTTTATTATAGAGTAGATTTAATAAAATTAAATTTAAAGTAAAATTTTCATTTGGCTATAGAGTAGATAATTAAAAAAATATTAAATAATTTTATTTATTAATTTATTTTAAATTTCAATTTATTTTAAAAATAATTAAATATTTTTTATATCTATGTTTTGTTTACTATATCATATTTAGTAAATGAAATATAAATATAAAAGTTATATTTGTTCTTCTTTTGACCATTTTTTATATTCGTGTCATTCTTTTATCTTATTAGTTTTTGGGTGTTTTCTTTTTCTTTTCTTTTTTGAAAAAGGGGGTAAATATTTATTCAATCAAAGAAGTGTTACAAAGTAAGCCCACCAAGAAAAGAACATAACTAATCTCACAACATACACCACTAACAAGCCTACTACATATTCATGTCCTCCAACACTAACCTATCTAAGATCTCAAGATAATCAGGAGGTAAAACATCCCTCCCTCCAATATCCCAACCCTTAACATTCTTGAAGGCCCACTTTGCCAAGAAGTTAGCCACCCTATTCCACTCTCTAGGTATATGAAAAAAGGAGACAAATTCCAAAGAACTGCACATATGTAAAATCCATCTAACCACAAAAGATAATTGCCAACCAACATCCTCTAAGCTCTATTTGTTCAACATATCCACAACATTTTAAGAATCTGACTCATATAAAATCCTCCTCCATCCTAAAGAACAATCACGCTCAAAAACAACCTTAATAGCTAGCGCCTCCATAAAATTGTTAGAGTGTTGTCTTCTATAAATAGAGAAGAAAAAAATAGCACAGTAATTGCCACCTTTACCTATACCTCCAATACATGCATGCCCTAGATTCCTACGAGAAGAGCTATCTATGTTAATTTTTAAGACCCCCATAGGAGGAGGTACCCACCTTCCATCTCTATTGATTCATTGTTTATCCTGTTGGGATCTTTTTTTAGTAGCACAACTGACTTTATTGTTCCCCAATTGTAGATTCCGTACAATAGAATAATCATTAGTATCACCATTTTTAGACATATCACACTTTGTAGAGATAGTCTCCTAGAGCCTATTAACTATCTTATACCACAACTAAAAGCTCCCAATTTGTGAATCACAAAATACCCTACAGTTCATTTCCAGCCACAGGTTCGGAGTTCCAAATAATAAGGATAGGCCCACTAGCCCAAGCCACCTAAAGAAAAGATGTCTTCATTGGAGGTATCATCAAGATATCCCAAAAATGAATTAAGGAGGTAGCATGACTATAGGCATGTTGTCGATCCTCCCACCACCTATGCCAGATCTCTCTCGAGAAAGGGCATAGGAAAAATAAGTGGGAGAAACATTCCTCACTATTCATATAAAGAAAACAAATAGAGGGTCCCTGGAAACCTCTCTTACAAAGATTCTCTCATGTGAGACATTTCCTCTGAGCCACTAGTTTAGGCCAAGAAAAGTTGTTCCATACCTTCTTCCACCAAGGTACATCTATTAAACCATGCTATTGTCTGTCCAAATTAGCATAATCTTTAACAACATTAAATTTTCCTTTTGGGTTGGGACCCCAAGCCAAAATATCTATCTCATCAAGGGAATTTCATAACCTACCCTCCAATATTTTATCCAACATATTACAGTCCTCATCAAAGCCACCCAAGGGCTATCTAAGAGGATCCTTCTAGCAAGTCATCTCCACATGACCTGTCTGCCTAACTGTTTTAAAATTTTCCACCTTAATCCATCCAACATCATTGAAAATGTTACAAAGAGATTGAAGTTGCAAATAGCTAGAAAGAATAGGAGGTTGACCATCCCAAAATTCCTTCCAAAAAATAGCTTTTGAACCTCTATTACAAATATAGAAAAGGCCATCTTTAACAAGTTGAGCTCCCTTTTTAAGAGTGTCCAGGATACAAGATCCCCTACCCAACACCAAAACATGGTACCTCATGGAAATCAATATTAGTGAGATACTTGTGGGTTAAAATATTGGCTCGGTCCTAATCCTGACTATTACACCACCTCCAATTCAACTTGGTCGCTAAGACCTAGCTAACCAGAGAAATATACTAGAGACCAAGGCCCCTAGCATTCTTTAGTCTACAAACAGACTCCCAATTAACTAAAATCTACTTAGAAGAAAGAAAACTTCTAGACCATAGAAATTTATGAGAAAGAGCATCAAACTCTCTCACAAAGCTGAATGGGGGAACCTGCACAACTATATATGGGAAGATCCTACACCACTATCTTTAGAAGAATCACTCTCCCAGTAGAGGATAACCACCTACAAGTCTAATGACTAATCTTACTTCTAAGTTTGTCCAAAATTCCCTTCTAATAATCCCTACGCTGAGTCCCCACAACCAAAGGAATCCCAAGGTACATTAGTGGAAGAGAACCAATTTGAAATCTAAGGGTCTTGAAAATCCTATTCTAAATAAGTCAAGGAGTATTAAAGAAATACATGGATGATTTATCTTCATTTATTTTCTAACCCGAGGCTTTCAAGTAGATGTGCAAGGTTCTCCCAAAATTCAATACCTCGTTGATTTTGGCCCTATCCATCAAATATGTGTCATCCACAAACTGAAGATGAGAATAGGGAGGTAGAGCATTACTCCAACTCCATCCTTGAATAATATCCTATCTCACTTGGCAAGTAATAAATATTCCAAGTCTCTTAGCCATGATAATGAATAAATAAGGGGATAAGGGGTCCCCTTACCGAATACCCCGAGAAGCACTGAATAACTTTGAGGGCTCACCATTAATAAGAACTAAGAAGGAGGTATAATTCACGCAACTAAGAACCCAATTCACCCACTCTTATCCAAAACCAAAAGCCAATAATATTTTTTGTAGGAAATCTCAGTTTACCCTATCATAAGATTTGGCCATATCAATCTTAATAAACATAGCTTTCTCCTTAGAGATTTTTATTGAATGAATAGCCTCCATTGCTACCACAACACTGTCTATAATCTATCTTCCATCAACAAAACCACCTTGGTCCTTAGAGATTGGAGTACAAAGGAAAGATTTATGTCTTTTAGCAATTATTTAGTGATAATCTTGTAGACCACATTACATAATGTAATAGGTCTGAATTGATCCAAACTATTAACCTCCTCCTTCTAATTAGGAATGAGATCCAAGACAATACAATTCATAGACTTAAGAATTTTCTTATTCCTATGAGATTCCTAAACTACATCTAGAAGATCATTATTTATAATCTCCCAACACTCCTAAAAGAACTCAATAGGAAGCCCATTGAAGCCAAGAGCCTTACCTTTTTCATATGAAACACAACTTCCTCCAATTCAGACAATAAAATAGGGCATAAGAGGGCATCATTCATTTCAACAGAGACCAGAGGGAGAATACAATTCAAGATGGACCTCTCTTCCACCATGGCTTCAGGATCCTCTTTGGTAAACAACTTTGAAAAATAGTTGGCAACTTCCCTAGAAATTTCTTCATAAGAGGAGAGATGAGCCCCTTCTGAAGATATGAGAGAAGTAATAGAATTACCATATCTCTAAGCCTTAACAGATTTATGAAAAAAAAATTGTTTCTATCACCTTCCTAGAGCCAATCAACCTAAGAATTTTGTTTCCATAAAATATCCTCACACAACTCCCACTCTTCTAGATCCTTGAGAGCCAGGGACTTAGCCATACCAAGATAAAAAGTCATCCCTTGATCCATAATTTGATGTGTGAAAGCATCCATCTTGGACTGAGTTGTCATCTTTTGCACTTGTAGATTCCCAAAACATTGTTTATTCCACCTCTTGAGCCTGTATTTCACATGTTGTAACCTCTTCCCAAAGGTATACATAGCCCGCCCATGGGCAGGCATCCCTTTATACCACCATTTAATCATAAGATCCATCAAGGATTGATCACATAGCCACATCAATTCGAATTTGAAAGAATAATTTTTGGAGATTCTAATTGAGGTTGTAGAAAACTTGATACACCGATGATCAAAACCCCTCCAATCAAGAATTATTGAACTAGTGGACCACTTCTCAATTCACCTAATTGCAGGAAACTAGAAATCTATCAAGCCTTTTTAAAATATCCTCAATTCCACTCCTCCTTTTATTCCATGTAAAGACACCATTAATTAGATTCACATCAATGATATTCAAGAAAGAAATATTATCCCTGAGAAAAATTGAAGGGTCAAGATCAAATAACCCACCTCATTTTTCATCCAAGATAGTAACAAAATTAAAATCACCAGACCAAATCCAAGGGAGAAAAGGATATATGGACTGAAAAGAATTGATATGTGTCCAAAGATGTGACTTACCCAAAAGATCAGTAGGAGCATAAATTAGAAAAGAGGCACCTTTCTCTAGTCTCAAAACTAGAAGTGGTCATAGAAATGGAAGACCTGCTAGAACTCCACCACAAGGGGGAGATCTTCCTTGGGTTCCAAAAAAAACAAACCCCCCTTAACTACCATGAGAACCCACCCCCTATCAATGACCCTAGGGCCAAACACAAAGAGCATAATTTTCCAAACCATCCACTAGAAGCTTGGTTTCCTAAATAAAAACTACATCAAGAGACTGAGATTGAATTAATTTGTGAACAACCTTTTATCTAGGGATGTTGTTGAACCCCCTTACATTCCATGATAAAAAAAAAATCATTTAATGGGTAGGGAGAAGTGAGAATCAATGGGCTTCACAAACCTTGACTCAACCAAAGTATCACCAATAAGCTTAACCTTTTCTTGGTCTATTTTTAATCCAATCCATAAAGGTTTGTCCAAAGAACCCTTTTTAAGGGGCTTCTATTGTAGGCTTAAATGTAGGTGGGGATTTGTTACTCTTCATGGAATATGAGGTTACCTTAGCAAAAGGAGGAGGAGAAGAAGCCATCACAACTTAACCTTCTATAACCTGTGATCTACTAAGATCCTTGCTATCCTAAACTTGAGAAGGCAAGACCATAACCATCTATCCATTTTGTTGGTCCCATAAAGATAAAGCTCGATCCTCTTTCTTTGATGCTTCCTCTTGCACCTAATTCTAAACTTGGGCACCTAAAGACATTTCAACTAGAATTCCTTCCTCTTGGACCAAGTTATCTAGAACATCAAACCTATTTAGAGTGACATCATTCTATTTGTCCAACCAGGTTCTCTTTTTTCCCCTACCTTTATTCTAAGGCTTAACATGAATGAAACCTTCCTTATCTATAGGACCATCAGACATAGGATCCTTCCCCTTATCCTCCCAAAGAATAGAGTGAGGAGGATCATAATCTACCAAGGGATAAGATTTATTTATGGGACATCTCTATTGTATATGACCATATTCATGAAAAATTATACCTCTAAATGGAGGGTCTCATAGTCTAGTTGTTGGATCCAAGAAGATGTTCCCAAATATATTTTCATAGAGTCTGGTACTAAAGGTTTATTTAAATAAACTTTTATACAAATGCATGCATAATAAAGTACCTTTCGATCCTTATTTTATGTCTCTGAACCCATAGGTTTACCAAGAAGCACCGAGATTGAGTGAAGAATGTCTTCCCTCTAGAATTCTAGTGGAATCCTTAATATTCGTGTGTGTGTGTAGATTGTGGAACCTACATTCCTGCAAACACAACACTCGATAAGCCATTAGATTTTTTGATTAGTATAATGAAATTCAATCAAATAAAACTGAAAAACTAATAGAGAGTGACCTATTGCTTCCTATTCATGGTGATTATAATCTAATGTTAGTGCTCTTATAATGAAGAAAATTAGATAAGTGAATGCCACATATGAAAAGGAAGATTCAAATTAAGAAATGCATCTATATGAGTGCAATTGAGATAGAATTGATCAGCTAAGATGAAGAATTGATATGCAATTGGTGCAATGATGTAAGATAGAAGAATTGATGTAACAATTAGATGAATGTTGTTGTAGAAAATAAGATAGAATAGATGATCAAATAAAAATGGTAGCATGTAGGTATGATGAAGAATCTAGATCAAGAATGACTTGATTAGAGTTGATTATATAGATTTCCTCTTGGAGGGAAATGTTTGAATTCAAATTGTATGGTTGAGATTGATCCATAATGGATGTTTGAGATTAAGACCTTGAGTGATCTTTGTGCTTTAAGATCATTGGTTGGAATTAAATTGTTTGTTCTTTTGTTAGTTGAGTGGATAATAGGACAATTAATTAATTCAATTTAATTAATATCTCTAGCCATGTGATATTTGAGTCTTGATTTAATTAACGACTGGGATAATTAATTAATGAATATTGGATGCTCTTTGATTGTTGATTTGATAAATTATGTAATTAAATTGATCTAATTCAATTACACAATTATGTTTGAGATTAGCTTGATTTTAGGATTTAGGGAAATTAACTAAGATGTAGGTATTTTGATTAAGCTAGACCAATTTTAGGTGATTACATTTGCCCCTCTTTGAATCAATGTGCGAGCAGTGCATTGGTTCAAAGAATAACTGGTGTTGATGTTGATGTTTACATTGATGTTGATGTTGAGGTTGAGGTTGAGGTTGATGTTGATGTTGATGTTGATGTTGATGTTGCTTAGATTGAGTGAACAGTTTGATATGAGTCTTGATGAAACTACTCACAACATTATGATGTTGAATCCAAATCTGCATTTGATGTGATACTTGATGAGAGGTCATTGATCGAAGCCAGTGTAACCAGTTTGATATGAGTCTTCATGAAATTGATTATCTTCCAAAAGGATAATGAGGATAATGATGATGTTGAGAACAAGCAGCTAATTTGATATGGGTACTGATGAAATTAGTTATTGTATGTATGACATTCAAGATATTGATGTTGATCAAAGATGAGTGATTTTTTACGGATCTTGATGAAACCACTCTCTTGAGGATGTTTTGATTCGAGAAAATCAACTTTATATGGTTCCTAATGAAGCTAATTATCTAATGATTTTAAGATAAGAACACTATCAATCCGATATGGTTCCCAATGAGATTGATATGCCCCTATTGATTTGATGATGATAAAGACACTACCAATTTGATATGTTGCTTGATGAAATTGACATGACCCTGGTGATATGATATTGAGGATAACTAACATTGATGAGAATGAACAATTTAATATGATTATGATGAAATCACTCGCTCACTGAGATTATGATCTGAAACCATCAACTTGATATGGATCTTGATGAAATTTGTGTGCCCCTAGTGATGTGATTTGATTTAATATGATCTCTAATTAACCTTTATTAAACTAAAACCTAAAAGGGAACCCTAAACCTAAGACTAATTAAACTTTTACAATAAGCCTTAAACTTATCCTATTTTAACCATTTCTTAATTAAGAAAAATAAAAAATATTTACCTGATTTTTGCAAGACAAATTGAACCATACACATTAATACAATTCTCCTAGTCCATAGTGAACCTTAACCTTGACAGAAACCAAAATTCTACCCTAAACTTAAACAAAATTAAATAGCAAATATAACCCTAAACCAAGTTAAAGCATAACCCTGAACCAAATAGAATCTTGAGACTAAACCAAATAGAACCCTACCACTGAATTTGGTTGATAATAAACCTTGTGTGATAACATGATTCTAAATTAACTCTAACCATATAAACCTTATTAAATTGTAAGCCTTAGTAAATCATGTACCTAAACCAAATTTAACTCTCACCATAAACTTAATTAAAGACAACCAAATTGAACCATAATCTAAAATCAAATTGAAACCTGATACTAAAATAACTTAAACTATAATCCTAAACCTAATTGAGTATTGAACCTTACAATAAACCAAATTGAACCCTAAAGCTAAACCTAATTAAAAACTAAACCAAATGAAATTAAAGAAAAAAGAACACAAACCTTAATTTAATATACCTAATTCAATATTAACTTAAACTAAATAGAACCCTAACCTTGACACTAAACTAAATTAAACCATAACTCCCTAAAAATAAATCAATTTAAACTCTAACCTTAAGCATGATTGAACATTATACCGA